>JAENPR010001820.1:0-105976 GCA_018135685.1 Themeda triandra | reverse complement strand
GCTTGGACAAGGGGATTCACCCTGAACTCCTTTGCACCAGGATCAAGCATTGACGCGAGGCAAGTCTCTACTCCATGGCTGTGAATTACTGCCCCCGCTTCTCTCATCAGATATGCCTTCAAATCCAAACATCAAAACCGAAAAGGAGATTAGCTAGGACAGTGAAATAAAAATAATTTGATGCGTCAACAAAAACTAAATCGACGAGCATCACAAACTTTCATGAACAGAGGTGCACAATCTGTGCACTTTGGCGGCTTGTTTGGCCACGGCTTTCCTGCTGGTGCCGAGAGCACCTTCCCATCTGCTGAAAACACATACATGTCCTCTGCCACCATTCTCTCCTTTTGCACACCTGGCAAAATGTAAACAGCAAAGCGATATTTCAGAATCTCACACTGCACGTCAGAGATATTGTCTTTTACAACACTACATATACACCTGAATACCACAAGCTTTATTTTGTGAGCTCACTTGGTAACTAAAACTTAGTGTTAGTCTCATAACAAGTATGTAATCGCTGTTACAAGCTTTTCCAGCAAAACAACACAACGTCGTAAAATAGTTTCTGAACTTTTCATGCGGATTTCGTTTGCGGACTCTAATTTCGAACTGGAAATTAGAATGAAACAGTGGTTGATTACCGGAGGGCGACATGACGATGAGGCGGTCGGCGAGCGGCACGTCGGGGTCGTGGACCTTGACGGTGATGCTCCCGCCGGTGCCGGTGAGCCACCCGGGCGCGTAGAAGTGCCGGCACAGCTCCGCCACCAGCTCCCGCGCCTCCCGCACCGCCGGCCCCGCGAGGTACGCCTCCGAGTCCGACCTCGCCGTCTCGCCGCACCCGCACGCCGCCATGGCCTTCGCCTCGCCGCCTGCTCTTCCTCTTCCTCCACTGACGCCGGCCGGCTCTGTCTCTGTGCGCAGTGACTAGTGAGCCGTGAGCGCGTGGCCTTGACTCCTTGAGTGTTGACTGTTGAGGTTGCGGCGATGGGCCCCACTCTGCTTGTATTTTGAACCTGGGCCCACACGTCAGTGGCGTACTTGCGGAGATCTCGTGATTGGCAGTGGCCAATGGTGGAGGCGGCTAGTGGGATGGGAATAAGCGGACATGGACGGTGTTGTGTCGGATATACGGATAGTTACTGTATGACTGTCCGCAGTCATGGACCTCTATTTTCTTACTCCATCTGCTTTGGCCATCAAGTGCTTTACTCCATATACGTTTCTTCCGCACCCATGGAACTCCATATCTCATACTCCATTTCAACTACCAAAAACCGGACCCACACGTCATACACACGTTCTCTCTCTCCTCCCTTCTTTTCCCCCACCCGGTCTCTCTCTCCTCCCGGCCTTGGCGCCTCCGCCCACCGGCCCGGCGAGCAGCAGCGCCGGCAGCAGCGCCGGCGAGCCCGGCCACCGGCGGAGGTCCTCCCCCCGGCCGCCTCTACTCCGCACAAGTGCCCCGCCGCCCCTCCCTCCCTCTCTCTCTCTCCGCTCCCGCCCATCCTCTTCCTCCTCGCGGCGGAGCCGGCCATGGCCGAGCGGCCTTCTCTCTCGCGGCCGAGCGAGGCCATGGCGACCGGCGCGGCCGCCTTGCGGCGGACCTCGCCGCGCCCGCGCGCCCGGCCCGGCGGCGCGTCCTCGACCGTTGCGGGCGGGGCGGTCATGCGAGCTCCGCCGAGGGCGGGGCAGCGGCGTGGCCGGCGAGGGCTGCGAGGGGCTCCGGGACGCCGTGCTCTACCTCGGCCCGGCGGGGGCGGCGGGCGCATCCGGCCGGAGGCGCACGGGGAGGAAGCGAGGGGCTCCGCTGCGCGCCGGCCGGTCCCTCCCGCGGAGCCGCTCCTCCGTCTTCTTCGTGCGGGAGACCGCTCCTCCGTCTTCTTCGCGCCCGCTGCTCCGACGACCGAGGAGGAGGAGGAGCGCCGCCTTCTCCCTCTCCCATCTCCTCCGCGGCAGCTCTTCCTCTGCTCCGTGCTCTCTCTCCCCCCTCTCTCTTCTCTCTCCTCGGCGTCCCGCGCGGGCCCCGCGCCACCTGGCTGGATTCCGGTCGAACGCCAAGACGCTGGATATGGCGTTCGGAGCGAGATTCCGGTCGCTGTCCAGGCCCCCGCTGCAGCACGTTCATACGCCATCCATCCGCTGTGGCGGGATTCCGGGTGCTGTCCAGGCCCCCGCTGCGGGTAGTCTTAGCACCCTTGCAAACAAACAATCGTCCCGACAACAGAGTATTTAGTATAGACTATAGTATAGGTTACTATTGAGTAGTAATGGATCAGAATCTACATCTATATATTAGTAATGTCCAGTCCAATCCAGCTGCTTTGAAGTGTAGATCCACTGTGACCACTCATGTCTAAGCTAGACTTTAGAATTAAAATGTCACACTAACACGTTAGAATTTTAGCAAGGTTTGTTTGAAATTCGTTTAAAATGGCTCAGGCCTTGTTTAGATGCCAAAATCTGGAGTACCAAATTCTGGATTTTGGCACTATAGCGTACTGTAGCATTTCGTTTGTATTTGGTAAAAATTGTCCAAACATTGACTAATTAGGCTCAAAATGTTCGTCTCGCAAAGTACAATAAAACTGTGTAATTAGTTTTTAATTTTATCTACATTTAGTATTCCATGCATTTGTCGACATTTTGATGTGATGGGAATCTTCTTTTTGCATAGTGAAATTTGGGTGCCAATTCTGGAATCTAGACAAGGCCTCAGTATGACAGCTGGGTACTTTGTACAGATTGGTGTGGCTATATATACATCTTAGGTCCCATGTTAGAAGTTGGACCTTAAAATTAAGGATAAATTTGTTACAAACTTTGATGTTTTCCAAGAGATGGTATATTTAATTTTGTCTTTGCTAGTGAACACTTTACGATTGTGATACTTATAATTAGCTAAACACTATGTCTATTAAAATAGTACTTCTTCCATCCGGGAATGGCAGATGTAATTGATCATGGAGAAAGTCATACAAGATAGGTTTTGACATGCAATTTCTCTTATAGCATGTAACCAATTGTTAAGGAAACAAATATTATCTTAGAGCCACTTTGAACGCAAATCTAGATGCAAGTTTTATGTCCTAAAATTGCATATAATTTGACTAATTGGAAAGTCGTCATGAAGCAAAGACGATCGCCCTGCTCGCTTTGGTCGTTTGTGGGCTGGCTGATTCTCGTATTCTTTGATTTTGTGAGAAAACACTGTTAAATCGCCTACTGAAAAGCCATTGATAAGAAAGAACGAACAGGGGTGGGATGTAATCTGCATCCTAAAAGAAGGTTGACATGTGGGGCCCACATATAATAGGGGTAAAAGGGACATTTCAATCATTCCTACAAAAGTAATGATAGTGACATGTATGGTCAAAAACTTTGGTGGCTCATATGACCTCATAACTTTTTTAGTTGTACATAGGACAACTGAAACTCCTTTTGATGGCTCATGGGAAATTCTGTGGGAATTTAAATATCAACGACTCAACCAGCGGTAAGACTACATATTTACAAGTATTTTATTTGGATATTTATTTTTATAAAAAAATCTATCTAGAAAAATATAGAAACAAAAAAAAAAACTATCGGTCTGTACTAAAACAAAATGAAAATGCGGCCTTGAAGGTACCTACCAAATCTACAATTATATTTGGAAGATAAGATAAAAGGTGAGCAGTAGAGAACTGGCAATGCATTTTGCTGAATATAAGTAGATCGAATGGTAAAGTTAATTAAAGAATAGGGGCAGAAACATAAAGAAAATAATAAAAATGATCACAGCCACAACCTACAGATAAATAATAAAAATGATCACAGCGACATCCTACAGACCCTGAGCAAGAAAATGCAAACTCTCCGATTGCTGCTTGCTACAATTACACAACGGACCAAAGTTTTTATTTCGCCATTCCAACTTTAGTATTAGGTCACATCGTTTTGCCATGCTGCAGCGTTATACAGCTACTGCTGCATGAACTGATCCGCGGGCTGCCCAGGAAGCACTCGCTTATTACATATATTCAGACAGTCCAGATCACCATATTCCTCAAATCTCGCTGAATGATTTGATAGTGCGGAAGCCATGATTGTCAGGAAGTGGAGCATTTCCCGGGCGAATGGAGATTATCACCTCGAAACCTGAAAGATATGGTTACATAGACAATAGTCAGTCCAGATTTTCTAGCTAGAAAAATATGAAAAACAAACACAACCAACGCTATGAGCAAATAAACAAGCATTGCGACAGCCTTGTCTCACAAGGTCATAAGGCCCTAAAACTAAAATGATACCATAATGCAAACACATGATTATAATAATGTCAAGTGTACGACTTTCGACTTAACACATTAAGCAAGCAAAAAGAAATCTGGATCTTCCAAATTAGAAGTAAGTTAGCATTTGTTTACAGAGGTACAAGGCTATTAAATGGAACTAGTCATTACCAGCGTCTTTTGCTGCAACAGCTTCTTGGAAGACATCCGTGACAAATAAGATTTGAGATGGACTGTCCACCCCTAGTGACTGAGAGATCTCAAAATAACTCCTTGTTTCTCTTTTGTTTCTGTATACAAAAGATGACAATCATGACTTATGCCAACTTTTTAATAGATTGGCAGATGAATGGAACAAGAAATCTATTACCAAATAAACCATAATTTATCTTTAGTTTTTGTGTATTTGAGAGAACAAATTCCTTTTTTTCTTGTGTTGAATCTTTTACAAAACTATAGGCTACTGCAACAAGAAATCCAGAGCTTACCCAGTGGTGGTGTCAAAATACCCACACAGGAACTTTCGCAGGTCACCATATGTTGTATTGCCAAACAGAAGCCTTTGTGCTTCTCTACTTCCACTTGAGTATATGTATACCTAATGACAAGTATTCATAATCATGAGAAAATACGATTGCATGCTATTTACAAACTAAGGAATGCATATTGTTGTGCTAACCTATCTAGAAAGCTATAATTTACAAAACTGAGATGAATGCAGTAGCTTAACAAACTCTTTTGGAAAAGAAAACACTTTCCCAGTGTTCCCTTTCATGTTGCACTAAATTTAATCGGCCTTGTGAGTTGTGAGTCATGTGACAACCTAACAGAAAAAGTAAGTTCCATTTTACACTAAATCTTGAAGCACTGAGCATTTTTAGCACTCATTTTCTATAGTTAAAATCTATGTTGTATTTTTCTAGGGCCTGGACAATCAGCGTTTCACAATTCACATGAATTAGAGCAAAGAGATACCTTTATGCCACTAGCTTGCCAGTTCTTTAGCGCCACAGGAACATCCTCAAAGACAACTCCCTGTAGCTCTTTCTTTTCAAATCCAGTCCTCCAAATATGACCCTGAATTTGGTCAATTAGAACAGTTGAACTATACCAAAGAGAATTAATATGCTTGCAAAAGTGACCAAGAATGTTAACTGTAAACTAAGCTACCTGAAGTTGTTTCAATGGTGTGATCTTCCGGTCTGCTTTAATCATCGATTCAACATTGGCAACCAATGAATTGATAACCTCTTCTTTGCCAGCTTCATCGGGTGGAACTGGAACAGCCCCAGAAATTCCATTTCGTAAATCATCTTCAATCTGAATAGTTGACCACTTGCTTGTTAGAACCAGTGTAAACTATTAGTATCACTTAAAAAAACTCCATTACTTACTTGGATGCGCAATAGTTTGATGTCGTCTTTAGTTTCTTCAGAATCAAACGTAGAAGTCAGATGTTTTCGTACATTATCACGGGCATAAGGGAACATAACATCAGTCACGAATGATATTGGAGTGGTTGTCCCCTCAATGTCTAGTACAACCCACTGCGATAGTGAAAAAAGGGACTAGCTGAGTTTAACAGAAAATACATAGCAATCACAAATGTGTTAAAGAAAACAACAGAACTTAAAAAAAACACAGAAACATTATGGCAGTTTTTTGTTGACACAATACTATGGACAGTTGAGAAGTAAAAATCCTACAGGTATCATGAATGGTATTCCCAAAATAATAGGAACAATGAAATAACCTTTGATGAATCAGCAGCATGACATCCATTAGGAATTTCAGAGCCCAAAATGCTGCGCTGTCTCTTTGCATTGTTTATTGGACCATGCTCAGGAGTTGTCCAATCAATACCTAGTTGATAGAGCTTGATGCAAGCATCTAAAAGATAATGATAGCATTCAGCCTGAAATGCAAGGCCAAATAAATGAAGTTCACATCACCAGTTGCATAAATAGGAATCACATAATTATCTCTAAACATAGCAGACATAAAAGCAACATTTAAACGAGATTATTATCACAACTCTTATGAATTAGAAGACTTCACATGAATATAATGGTACAAATACATTGTTTTCTTTTTCTCTTCCAAAAGAGACAAGATCTAGTTCAGGAAATTTAGAGTGACAACTGACATCCAAACGAAGTCCTTAATTTGGTAATCCCAGAAGCCAAAGCAGGCCCTGGATATCATGCAGGAATGAGGGATTAATGAAATCATCAAATCAAGATAAGGGTATCATGTGTCCCGCTTCATTATATACATAGTGTCAACTGAATCCAAATTTGTATCCAAGTCAAAAGTTGCATAACAAGATTCACTTTATTAGCTTATAGTCATGTAAAAAAATTATAAGGCAAGTTAACTTCCAGGGGAAAAGGAGTATCAAAGAGTAACCTAGTTGTAACAAAATGCTATATTTTATTTTTACTAATCACTAATCAAAATAACTATATGTTAATATTAACCATAAAAAAATACCAATACAAGAGGTTTTGAAATGAAGGAACCAGAAGTCTAAACTGCAAAAACACAGTAACAATAGCAGCAAGAGGTCATCAAAAGAATGGTAGGCAACAGTCAGAGTCCAGACTCCAGAGCATTTTAAAACAACTGCAGACATTTACAGATAGAAAGCACACCTGTGTCTTGGCATTGATCCAAGAGTCGCCCCATACATAGATTCCGTGGTTCCTTACAAGCACAGCAGTTGCCTTTGGGTATGCTGCAATCTGTTAAATAATTTTGTATCAATGGCCTACATACATCTAAAATACTCATCTTCAAGAATATGTTGTCTTGGCTCAAACTCTAGATAATCAAACAGTATTGCAGAAAACAACCAATTGGGCTGATAATTTATGATAATGACTAAACTGTTACAGTAACTATAATCAGAGGCTACGGACATCAAATAATAAACCGGTAATTTTCCCCATTTATCATCAAATAATTTAAAACCAATGTGCTAGAGACTTAATAAGCCTTGAATCGGCTTGTAACTTATAAGGCTATCCCTAGACGCCTGTTAGGCAGAGAATTTTTTTAATCCTTAGCCTCAAGCCCATTGCTGGAATGATATCTTATCTGCACCATAAGAACTAAAAACTCCAAAACAGCATAAGAATGTATCTGCAGATTTGGTCTCTAGGATTGAGATGATTGAAATATAGGAGTTTGATAGCATACCGCCTCACTTAGGGAGTCAGTGAGCTCATACTCATAAGGAGTATTCTCAACAATAGGAATGACCAATTCATCACGGTAGCCATGACCTTTGATTCCTTTGATCATTTCCATGTGGGTCATCTGCAGTAAGATCAGCATCAGAACGTCAGTATCTAGTCAAATAAGGATTTTCTTACCACAATTATTTGAGCATACGATTGAATCTACTATGAATTTAGTTTCAAAATCCTGACCATAGCATATATTCTCAAATTTCCAGCTAGGGTGTGATGTTACCGACAAATTAAATTATCACTTCACATGTTGGTGGCTCCTCAGAAAATCCCTGCCACTTTAGTTCTTTCCCATACATTTATTAAGATCAACTACGTTGTACGGAGAATTAAGGAAATTTATATGAAGCCACTGTCCAGATCACTGGTCCAATCCAACTAGCTCATGCATGTATGCATGCAATCACTATTGTACTTAGTCTGTGCACACAAAAAAGGTGCTCCCTCCATTCGAAATTGTAATTCATTCTAGCTTTTCTAGATATGTAGCTTTTGCTACACACCTACATATGCATTATGTGTAGATACGTAATAAAAGCTATGTATCTAGAAAAGCCAGAATGACTTATAATTTGAATGGAGGGAGTACCATTGTTTGTTTTCATGTTGCAGCTTCATGCTTTCTTGTTGAAATAAATTGCATGAAACAGAAGCGTGTTGTTGATATAATCTAAAAATATTGGACTGTTTAATGTAATCTAAAACATCAGCAGATAAATGTTAATAACCATATAAGGCTTTTCTGTGGAAATGAAGATATCACAAAATGTTCAGTTTCACACATTTAATCAGATTGATGAAGACACTTGGACAATAGGAATTACCCTGAACTCCTTTGCACCAGGGTCGAGCATTGTTGCGATGCAAGTCTCCATTCCATGGCTGTGGATGACAGCCCCAGCTCCTCTCATCAAATACGCCTTCAAAACAGCAAAGCAAACTAGAGTTTTCAGATCAAAACAAGCAGAAGCAACAGCAAAAATTAAGACGAAGAGATCATTCACAAACCTTCATGAACAGAGGAGCACAGTCCGTACACTTTGGAGGCTTGTTTGGCCACGGCTTTGCTACTGGCGCAGAAAGCACTTTCCCATCTGCAGCCATCACATACATGTCCTCTGCTACCATCCTCTCCTTCTGCACACCTGAAAGAGATCAACGACATCGATTGTTACTGGAATGAACTACAAGAGCTACTTATCCTCACATTTGAACCATGGTGCTGGCAGAATATTAGGTATAGAATCGGTTTTCCTTTCACACACTGCATTTTGACGCACTAACTAGCAGTAAAGGTACTAGAAATCAATACCATACAAATAAGGATGCCGATTGATATGCTTGCATATATGCCTTAAACCCTGAACTGCTTAAGATAGCCCAACGCTGGACATCTCAAGAGAGATTGTGTCAGTGGTACAAGTATAACCTAATGCAGAACTCACAGTGTACCATGAGCTCAAGCTCCCAATGCAGAACTGCACTGAGATGTAAGCTAAACGATGCGCAATTCAAAAGCTCAAACTTCTGTGTGCTATAACTAGGTAAGAGAATTTTAAGTTGGTGCTACGGCAGACCATCATCATTCTAGGCCTTTTCCAGCGAAACAACCCCTTTCAGTTGTTTCAGAATTTTAACCTGAATTTAGTTAAAAGTACCTTTCAATTGACAAACATTTGGCCGGCTGGCCTGAAGAATTAACCTTATATGTATGGTAATGCCTCCTAACTAGTCCATATCATAATATTTCACTGCCAGGCCATGAACATAATTTGGATCACCAAAAAGAGTCTGATCAGAGGCTTTGTAGTTGAAGGGTGGAGACATGTGGCATGAGCCAAATAACTTGGGTAACAGCAGCGATCGTTTCTTTTCAAGGGGGCGATCGCGATCGGCAGCAGCGACTACTCGTAATCCACTACTACGCGGCAATTCGTCGAACAGGTAGCACGCGCCCCCACCCCGAGGCCAACCCCAAAACAAAAGGGCGAACAGAGCAGGTGAACGAACGAATCGCTCGCTGGTTACCGGAGGGCGACATGACGATGAGGCGGTCGGCGAGCGGCACGGCGGGGTCGTTGACCTTGACGGTGATGCTGCCGCCGGTGCCCGTGACCCAGCCCTGCGCGTAGAAGTGCCGGCAGAGCTCCGCCACCAGCTCCCGCGCCTCCCGCACCGGCTCCCCGCCAGGTACGCCTCCGACGCCGTCGCCCCCGCCCCCACCGCCGCCTCGCAGCTGCACCCGCCGCATGCCATGGCCGCCGCCGCTCACGTGCCGCCGGGATTCGAGCTGCGGGGTGTGGGGGTGGCTGTCTTATTCTCAGTGCAGCCGAGGCGGCGCGATTAGTGCTGGCGAGGTCTCGCGGGGCGGGCCCCACACGTCAGTGAGTCATCCGCGGGGACTCTCGGGCGCGGAGCTGGGGCGGGAATAATCGGCGCCGGGGAGGGGCGGCTTTACTTTTGTTACGAGACAGGCGGGCTACCCGCTTGCAGCGTGTGGAGAAGCGAAGGACGTGGGGCCGTGGGACCATGTTGTCAGTGAGAAGAGTAGTGGCGAGTAGATGGGTTTTGGGTAGATGTAAGCGGCACGACCAAGGCCGTTGTCACGGGGAGGATGCGTGAAATAGGCTGCGGGATAGGTGGGCCCCGGTCAAATATGCCACAGCATAGTTCGTGATGGCAGCATCATCCTACCGTGTTTGATTGTTTAAAACTTTTCTGCTCTAAGAAATATATATCTCTGTGTCTCAAATAATCACACGTTTGCAACTCAAATTTTGTCGTGAAATTTTGCAACTCAAATTTTGTCGTGAAATAAGTGAAATAATCACAGGTTTCATGTAGAGAGCACATGTGTAGAGTAGCCAGGCATGTGCACAAGTATACAACGAAGACCAAAGAAACACAAATCAACTTTAAAAAGAAAGAAAGAAACCGATGATGGCCTGAAAGATGCTCTCCTTCTCTCGTTTCATTTTTGTTTTCCTACACAGTCACTGCGAGGCTCTCGTCCACACACCTTGGATCCATCCTCTGGCCGCCGAACATCGCATCACCGTCGCTGTACAAGAGCTCATCCCAAGCTCATGTTGTCATTCACGACAGGAGGCAACAAGATGGATCGTGGCCTCACGAAGCTTTGGCTTTGCTCGCAGGTGACACGCAAGCTACGCTTATAGCCGGTAGGATCAGGGGCGGATCCAAAAATACTATCTCAGGGGGGCTAATTAGTGAATGATTGTTTGAAGAAGGCTATTTTAAGCACAAAACCAAGAATTTATGTGGCTGAGGAAGACATGCATATAGGGAAATTGTGGCTCCGCCCCGTAGCCCCCCTAGCCCGGGGCGTGGATCCGCCCATGGGTAGGATCCCTAGCCCCGCCCCACCATTACAAGCAATTAGAGCGTCCCAAGAGGAGTTGTGGGAAGTGGGGCATTGTTTAGTTCTCAGAATCAGGCATGTGCACAAATATACTACTTCCTCTTTCTCAAAAAAAAATATACTACTTTGTTTGTACCATTTTGTAGGTCGTTTGGACCTCTTACTACATACACCAACCAATCAATGAATCATAACAAAAATAATATCCACATAACTAATGATTGCTTTGAACATAAACAGTAAAATCGAGCCAAAATGACCTAAAAAAGATACGGGGGGAGTACAAACGAAGACCAAAGAAACACAAATCAACTTTAAAAACTAAAGAAACCGACGATGGCCTGAAAGATGCTCTCCTTCTCTCGTTTCAATTTTGTCTTCCCCACATAGTCACTGTGAGGCTCTCGTCCACACATTGTCCATCCTTTGGCCGCCGAACATCGCATCACCGTCGTTGTACTTCGCTCATCCCAAGCTCATGTGCGACTGGAGGCGACAAGATGGATCGTGGCCTCATAAAGCTTTGGCTCTGCTCGCAGGCGACACGCGAGCTACGCTATAGCCTGTAGGATCCCTAGGCGCCCCAGCCTCACCCAATGCGAGCAACTAGAGCGTCCCAAGGGGAGTTGTGGGAAGTGGGATTAGACGTGGATGCGAACACAACGTATGGGCTCGGCTCATGCCAGCTCAAGAAGTTTATCTTATGCTTACTCCATTTAAATCCTAGTTCATCTCTTCTGCCTTGATTTCAAACCTTAGGAGAAAATGAAGAAACATTATTGGTACCTTAGCTCTGTCATATCAAATTCAACCTCCATTTTCATTGCTTAAATTAAGGCGCGTTTGAAAGAGATCCACTCTCCTTGATTCTTAGCTTTAACGTATTGATTCTTTGATGGAGTGACAATAGTTGATTCTAGTGGGGGAGCAGGTGAGAACTGATTATGAGGTGATTTATTCTGAGGTCGTACTATAGCACGTTTTCTATTAACTAGAAATAGACAAGACAAACATTACAACACTTCCCACAATGATAATCATGTAACTAGCGGAATGGGGAACATACACTAGAGATCACATAAGAGATATTACATAGGAAAAAAGTGTCACACAACACAAGCTAAAGGAGCTAACTATAGGAGCACAAGCAACAACCATATGTGCCTATGTCCTACTAGTGATCACTCGATCACCTTGTCCACATTCTGTGCAGAAGGTCAAAGGGCGCAAAACTTAGCCCTCCTAAAGTCTTTTTCTCCTTCCATATTCTTCAGCCAACAAGGAAAACAAAGGTAGTCAAAACCTGCCATTGCAACCTTTTGAGGTCCTCTTCCTTACTCGAAACTACCAGCACAAACACATTCTCCTCGTGCATAGATATTTCCCCATCAAGGTGCAACCTACTAAAGAGATTAGATTGGGAGCGGAGAGGAATAGATTTTTTTAGCTCATAGAGGAGTGATTTTTTTGTCTACTCCGCACTAAAATTTGTGCATTCTTTTGCTATTTGGCTGAGAGGAGTGTCTGTTAGAGAGAATCCACTCACAGAAGCTCTGCCAAATGGTGTCGTTATCATAGGAGGTGAGGTGGGGAATGCAACTCAGCCTTTGTGGTTGACTCGCACTAACTCAAAGAGTGTCAACACGGGATCATAGGATAGGGATAAAATGTTTTTTTTTCATCCTATCTAAATATATAGCAAAGAGAGGGCGACCAATTCTGTGGTGATCAATTTCCACTTTGGGTAGCCAAATGCCCAAATCGCGCCCATGTCTCGGCTATAAGAGCAACAATATTTCTCATGTGCATACTCACGGTTGATCAAGATCTAGATCGATTTTCAGCATGATCACAAAGACACAAACCAATTAAGGGCCTGTTTGGTTCCCCAAACTAAAACTAAAATGAACTAAAATGTTTTAGTTTCTTTTTAGTTCACCTTGAGTGGCTAAAGTGAATGCATACAACTAAAGTGTTTTAGTCCCATTTTAGTTTTTGTGTTTGGCTCTTTAGTACTAAAGTTTAGTTCACTTTAGTTTTAGTTCTAGGAACCAAACAGGCCCTAAATCTAGATCATCTGACTGTGAGTATGATGACTGTAGTATGCGGCATGCGAGCAACAACGCGCATTTAGAGGCGTCACTACTACAGATTTTCATATCACAGCCGGTTCGTAACCCTCATCACAACCGGAAAGTGAACCGGCGGTGTGCAAGCGGCGGTGTTGTGGGTGGTGCATCACAGCGGTTTTTCACCCGGCGTGATCAGCACACAACACTTTGCCGTTTCGTAGCGAGACACCGGCTGTGTTGTCCGAGACCAACACTTGCCGGCTTGTTCCCACTTGTGTTGCCGGGACGAACACTTGCCGGTTCATTCCTAAAACCATGTGTTTCCGGGACGAACACTTGCCGGTTCATTCCTAAAACCGACGGTGTTGCCGGGAGAACACCGCCGGCTTGAGCTGATAAGCCGACGGTGTTGTCGGGGAGAACACTTGCCGGCTTGAGTGTTAAGCGGCGGTGTTGTCGGGGCCAACACCTTTGCCGGTTTAGGGCTGGATCCGGCGATGATTTTGTTTTCCATTCTTTTTTATTTGTAATTATAATAATTATATAATTACAATGATAATATTGGATCGTAATTATATAACGAATGATTATGAATAATAAATATAGAACTATCATTATATAAAATTTATTATGCTACTAGTTTCCATCGAACATGCCTTGTATATTCGTTACACAAATGTTTTTTTCGACAACAATAAAATAAGAAATTATGCATAAGAATCTAGCGAGACGAGGCGATGTCCTCTTTTGTATAATGATCTTATACTTCTTTGCGAGTTGCAATTGTATATAAGCCACCTGTTGAAAACACATCCGCCGGCATGAATTTTGCCACCTCGCCTTTGAAGTGTCTCTATCTCATAATCTAGCAGCCTTTGATGATTAAATTTCTCACGCTTTGTTCCAAAAAGAGGCAAGTATAAAAATCAGTACAATATATATGATTTTTTGCATTGAAAGAAATAAATGAAAACCGACGGTTATACTCACAAATTCATCTGGCATATTTGTAGGCTGTCCAATATAGCGGGACATCGCCCACATGACATAGAAGCCACACTCATTGTTGGCATACGGCTGTTTGAGGTACGGGATCTTGGTCATTTCAACGACATTGAAATCTGTTTGCGTCCCACCTCTATGCTTCTTCCGCACACTATGCAAAATTAGGAAGAATATTTAAAAGGAATAAATAGAAAAGGCATATTGTGATCATAGGACTATGGTGTTGCTAGCATTGCTTACGCACTCGGCACGTCGAACAGTGGCTGCATATCCTCCGGTGGCTTTTTCTTGGAGTCCCACACCTCGATCTCATTTTTTATAAGATTAACACAAACGATGGCGTAATGTTCGCTTTGCAATCGAAATCTTGTAAGTAACGAATAGTCGGAAAAAAAATTAGTGTAAACACCCCTGGTCAAGAACACATACTTGAAGTTGTAGGGTATAAGTATGTGGGTTCTCTTTTTGTCAAAAAACGCTTCAAAAATCGGCACCAATATCTCTATCATGTTATCCACGCCGGAGGAATTACCAAGTTGGCCGAGCGAGGCTTTTTGATTGACCCGATAGGGTCTAAGAAGCCTATGTGGCCGAGTTGGCGCGGCCTTAAAAGCAATATTTTGCAACTAGCACATAAAAGATCATGTAAAGTGCACAAAATTAAACAATTTGTGTCTAGAAAGAGCATTCTGTAGCATTTCATGTGTGTAGGGTACTTACATGGTCCACAAGCAAAAAATCGTACATCGAGGCTGCGTCTGCGGTACAGTTGAACAGCACTCCCAATCGACGTCGTATTTCACTTCTTCTTGATAAAAGAAAACAGCGGGAGGGCCGATAATGAAAGCAAACCATCCGAGTTTCAACCGACCATGAATGATACAAGTAATAATCATGCAAGCGCTTAAGCGGGGCGGGCAATCCCTCGTATTCCTCAGGAGAACCAAATCCATTTTAAGCTCAAACTTCTTTGCCAAAGGTGCGGTCCCCATTGAGGCCCAATAGACTTCCTCCACTTCTTCTCTGGTCCGTGCAGGGTCTTTTGCGAGCAATTCATTTATTCTAAGTGCATGGATATGGAAATCGTCCTCGTCGGTCATTTCATTCTTGTACTTGTTCGATCGATGCTTTTTAAATTCGATCTTTTGACCGTCACGGGTCATGGTGCCAAGTTGCTTAAGGAATGTAACATAAGTATCCTTAGGTACGGTGGGGTGGCTTTTGCTGCATAATGTTTGTAATGCTGCCATTGAATGGCCTCTTGTTTTTCTCTTTACGCACTTGGTCAACTTCCTCTAAGGATCTTTTGCGCAAGCTATGACGATGCATTAGTTGTTGCTTTAGGCGCGGGGAGGATGTTCTGCTGTCCTTTAGAGGCGATGTAGAGCCGGTAGGAACCTTTCCTTTTCCGGCCGAAGGGTTTGTGTGGACCCTCTTGATGTAGAGCGACCGAAGCGGGAACAACAATAGGTTTAGGAGGAGGAGGTGGAGGTGGACATGGCGGTGTCTTCCTGGCGAGTAGGAGGTGGAGGTGGAGGTGGACATGGCAATGTCTTCTGGCGAGTAGGAGGTGGAGGTGGAGGTGGAGGTGGATGTGAACCTGGAAGAGGAGAGTCTTTGGCGAGGAGGAGAGGTCGTCCCCGTGGTTCTTTGCATCCCGGGGCTTGTCCTCCGCTCGAAGATGGTGTTGACGGGAATAAAGACCGGTTTTGGTACACTCGAAACCCGTCAACGGTCCTCGATAGAAGGAAGATAAGCATCACATGAGCATATTTATCACTAATAAAGTTCCACTTGTATTCTTAGCTTGTGAAATGCGAGAAAAGCTGAAAATAGGCCTGTGAGACCAAAACCGAGGTCTTCGACTGGTCCGGTCTCACTAGGATCGACCACCAAGCGGGGTCCCCGAACTCTGGGAGAACGATCCTGGATCCAAATGTACCACACATCAACATTCCATCGATTGGTACAATGGACCAAGGATCCACATGGAAGCAAGCAATATATCAAGTGAACCCAACTTCGGACAAGACTACACGTGACAAGCCGGGACGGCACCGGGGAAGGCGCCACGTGGACCAGGGGTCCAGGGCCAGGTCGGCCGACCCACCTTTGGTGGCAGGACACCTTGGCACTGGTCCCACTGCCACCAGGACCTTCTAGAAGGCTAGTGGGACCCACAGGTCAGCCAGACCCAGGTGTTGGCATTTCTTAGCATAACCACCAGAAGTATGGCGGCAACGCCAGAGATGCTAGGAGGGTAATTCTATATCTATTGGATATTCCGCAAGCGCACAGAATGTACCGCTGTAGCATTTCACCGAGGAGTATTCCAAGGTTGTCGATTTATATTTCTCCCAAGGGAAAGCAGTAGCTAGGAACTAATAGGAGACGATCCAGGTGTCTCTAGTCTAGTATCACTAGTGGAAAAGGGATTAACGGAGTGTATAGGAAGGGTGGATCAAGGAGCTGGCTAGAGGGTTTATAAGGTAGAGTGATAGCTAGGTGGGAGGACAACGAGTGAGTAAAAGACTCCTATGACTCTACTTCTACTTCCGTGAACTAATCTAATCTAGTAGTGGAAACACACTAAAGCCACTAGTCTTGTATTCCCCTGGTTGCTGGAGATATGTCTGACAAATAGGAGGTTAACATTCCCTTCGGGAACTAACTCCTATTCCAAATGCGATACCTTGGTTTTAAGGGGCACCTATCGGCCTACCCGACGTAAATAGATATAAGCTGGAAGGCGTTACTGTCACAACCGCCCCGCTAATACACGTTGGGAGTTTGAATGGTATAACCAATCGGTGAGGCGAACATCCACCGGTAGGTTTAGTCGAACACCACGCTCACACTAACGCCTACAACTTAAGCTAAATATACGTCTTAGCCTAAGCTCTAGTCTGTCGGGACCTAATGCAATGGAAACAACCGAGACAAGACTAATTGATCTAGTGAACTACTACTACTAAACATGCTAGAACACTATAATACTACTACTAGAGTAATACTATACTAAGCAAGTACTAAAAGTAAATACTCAGAAAAGTAAAGGAAAAGTATGAAAGTCTTACAAGAGGAAGACATACCAGATTCTCCAGAAGACGACTCCGGAGACTCCGAGCTTCGCTCGACCCACTCTAACTCCCACACTACTACTACTACTACTACTACTACTACTACTACTACTATAGTGGACTACATAACTTCACATGGCTCTAGAAATGCTTCTCCTTGGTCTCTTACAAATGAGGGAGTGAGGGGGTATTTATAGTGGGAGGTGGAGTAGGGGCTACTCCACCGCCACGTCATCGATCCGCGTGAAGTGGCTTCTCCACCTTCGGATCCAACCGACCTCAAACCGCCTTGAATCAACGTCCAGGATGTGCAGGGAACGTCGGTGGAGTGAACCGACCCCGAGTGGGCCCAACCTCCGAGTCGGCCGACCACGGGGTTTTCACCCATTTGCCACGTGTCGGCTCCGGGAGGCTTCGGCATGTCGGTGGCGAGTCGGGACGGCGGCATCCCACCATAGGGTGGTCGGCCGACTGGCCCATTGGGGGTGGACCCACCACCGTCTTCCCGACGTCTCGGTGATCTCGCGGTGTCCGAGATGGCCCCAAACCTTGGTCGGTCGACCTGCCTTTGGTGGAATCAAAGGGCCATCGTTTGCGGTAGTTTCACCATGCAATTCTAAGCACAATGGTGGTATTGGACCCACAAATGTCGGGTCGGCCGACGACCTTTGTGCTCATCTTTTGCACACTAACTCCGGAGGATATGACATTGATGACTGTGGAGTTGGTTTGGTCATTGGCCATCTTGGTTGGTTGCTCTATCTTCATTTGTAGCTCCCGAACACCGAAAAGTGCTGTTTGCACCCGCACCCAAATAATGACACGTACATCGGAACCAAGTCAATTGTACCTATGTCACTACTCACGACATGGTGTTATCTCCGAACTCAACCATTGTTGACGGCTTTTCATGAGGTAAAAATAGGGTATAATTGCCGTCAACAAGATCCCCAAAGCTTAACCTTTGCTCGTCAGAGCAAACAATAAGACTTAGCATCGGTGGATCATGTGTTATCACTAAGTTAGCATCTCAATAATACTAAGTGCACAACAAAGAACTTCTCCTTGAATTGAAAAATTAGCAATGCTAACACACCAATATTACTCTAGCACTCATGGGCTTATGGCATTAACTTAGTCTTGGGGTGTTGGAAGACGAGCGGTTTTGACTAGAGCATCTACTTTTCTCATTCTTTTAGCAAGTTTCATGCCGAGGTTTTTGATAAGTTTTCGAAAGAAGTCTTAATGTTCCTCAAATGGTTTCTCTCAAGTCACTCAAGTGGTGTATGAATCCTCACCAAGGCACATTATGTGTTTGCCTTTCAAAGACATCCTATCTCTAATAAGGCTTTATGTGGAGCTTAAGTAGGTATGTCAAGGAATAGCGTACTTGCAAGGCATATGTTGTCTTAGTTAAGAAAAATTGAAATCTTGGACCACAACGAGTCTTATCATATCCTTAGATCAAGATGTAAGATGATATGAATGGAATGGATGAATGTAGTGAAATGGTAAGGTAATAAGGAAAGGTGGATGTATGGTGGATGAGGTTGCTCCTTTATTTGATTCTATCTCTCTCTCTCTACTTCTATTGAGACAAGGCTACCTCTCTTTCTTCTTCTTCTTCTTTTTTTTTTCTCTCTTTTTTTCACTCTTCTTTTTTTCTTTCTCTTTTTTTATCTATCTAAGGAATAGATGCCTAGCCTTTTTGGGATGTGTCTCACCTAACAATTGATAACTTTGAGAGAGGACTTCTAACTTTGGAACATGGAGTAACCTATATGATGGAAAAAGGTAAAGGTGCGTACTTCCAGTGTAGAAGCAGCACAAAAATGGTGGTATGAATGAAGATGCGTGCTCCCAGGGTAGGAGTAGCATAAGAATAGTGGAACGAAGATGCATACTCCCAGGGTAGGTGTAGCATACGAATGGTGGTAAAATGCGTACTCCCAGGGTAGGAGTAGCATAATGATGGAGGTGAGATGCGTACTCCCAGGGTAGGAGTAGCATAAATGATGGTAGTAAGATGCGTACTCCCAGGGTAGGAGCAGCATGGTTGCGTACTTCCGGATTAGAAGCAGCATATTTGGTGATGTGTGGATCTTGATCTTAGGGCCACGACAAATCTCTAACAAAGGTTCTACAAGTCTTGACCAAACTCAATGCAAGCAAGTAGCTTATGTAGAAGGCTTATAGATATATCAAGGTATATATATGGCCGTGGTAGGAATATCAACACCATTGAGGAACAATTAAGTTTTTCATCATTTCCAAAATAAATTCACTAGCAATCATGCGTGCTTAGAACAATAGTATAGAGCTCTTATCTTAACTATCTCATATCTCACAACAACTTAGACTTTGTTTTAGCACTTGCAACCCACTAAGTGATCAAGTTCATGATGGTTAAGAGTGCCAAGTAATCTATACTTAGAGAAGTGCTAAGTTATAAACAAGCATTAGAGAAACATTAACTAGCAATTTAGCAATCATTTCCATAGGAAGAAGAGCACTCATGAAGCATGCTTTAGAATAGCCTTTTATTATAATCAAATTTTTATTTTATTTAAGATGCAATAAAGTAAATAAAAGAAAATGCAAGATAGGAGACATACCTTGGATAAACGTACCTTAGTGGGGGAGAGGATCTCCCCCAAGCTTGGCTTTTGCTCATCTTGTATAGGCGTAGAGGTTGGGCGCTTCGTTGAGCCAAGCTTAGTGTTGTCGATGAAGTCGTCCATGTCCATCATTTGATGGCGCCTCTCTACCCCCATGGGTAAGGAGTGCGCACTCTTGGAGTGTGATATGGACGAGTCTTCATATGGACGTTGAATGTCCATGGACTTTACCTCATCATCTCTTCTACACTTTCACTGCGGTCTCGCTTGTTCTGCAACACTTTGGCTTCTTGCTGTGCGGTCCAAGAGGGTCGGATATGAGGCTGCTCTTGGACTCTCTTACTCTCGGTGGGGGTGCACAAGGCATTTATTGGAGGGAACAACTTCTTCTCTTAGGCAAAAGGTGAGACAACACAAGGACACTAGGGAAACAAAGATTAGCGTTAGCATTAGTCCCCCCAAGTGATAGTGGTCCTTGTGGGGCATAGTCACTCCCACAGCAGGGTGTGCTAGTGGGTAGTGACACACGCCACACTTGCTCATTAAGCAAGTCAAACTCTAATGCTACTAGAAGAAGGGCTCACAACGTAAATGTATTCACAGGGGGAGGAGAGTACCTCCTGGGTCGACTGACTCAGGAAGCTCCTCCCCTTGCTATGTGCCAAAGTGGGAAGTGAGTGGAGGTCACGCTATGTTGGGTACACTCCCAAAACATCTCTCTCTTTCTCTCCTTGGGAGCATGCTCGTGGCATCCCCCATCTTGAGGATAAGGAATAGGTAAAGGCAAGCTTCTACTTATCCTAAGCTTAGAGAGAGAAGAGAAGGCAATGTGAGCTCAAGATGATTCTAAATATGAATTTGGGCTCACGTGCGAGGTTGTTCACAGGGGGAGAAGGGCAAATGATGAAGTCCTAAAGCTAAGGTAGGCTGATCTCCCCTAAGCACAACTAAATGTTCTATTGGACTATGAGCAGGAAATCCTAATGAATCCTTATCTGAATTGGCACAAGGTGGGGGTCGGCCGACCCCCAAGCTTGGCCTCTCAGCACTCTCAACCTTTTGCCAGAAGAGTGAAGGCTAGGTGTGGACCAGAGGTGGTGATATTTCAGTGATTCCCTAGTCTAGTGCTTGGTGAACGATAGATGGTGATTAGCAAAAATGGGGACATGGCTCGAGTGATTCCCATGAACCATGGGAGCACTCAAGCATGTCTCGTTGACCACTTTGCAGATATGAGCTGGTGGTTTGGTCCCAAGGTGAAGAGGAGTATCTATGCTAGGAGTGATGGACCAAGGGACCACTTCTTTCAATGTTTGGCTAGCATAGTGTGTATAGGATTCTTTTGTGAGGTGAGTAGAAGACAACCGGATGCCGATGGGGTTCATGCATGGGTCGGTCGACCCATACTTGGAGACCCCTTGAGTATCCAAGTGTCGTCCCTAAATCTACACATCTAGCCAAAGTGAAAGGAGCATGAGTAGGCTCAATGGTGGGATCGGTGACCCCTACCTTTGGCGGTCTACCGGCTCAAAGCCTTGGTGCAAGAAGCTCTCAAGGTTATGGGTGGCTTAGTGGCTTTAAGCACTCTTGCTTAGCTAAATGGGATGGTGAGTTTCTTCATCTACTTAGCTAAAGCAAGAGGTGAGAGTGAGGAGTCTAGTTCCTAGGATGTAAGTTGACGTTTCTGTCTCCCTTTTCTTGTAGCACTCACCCTAGAGCTATATTATCTCACATACCGGAAAGCTTTGGAAGGAGGTGGGCCTCCCCCAAGCCACGGTGACATTCTCAAGCAACAAGCCAACTAAGTGCAACGAAAGTTCTTTGCTTAAAGCTACGAGCTTGCCAAGGCGGCTTCATCTAGTTGTTCAAATAAGCCTATGAAGCTATACATGTCATGATTTTAAGATTTTAGCTAAGAGCAAGTCATGAATATGGCAAGGCAAATCAGGGGGAAAAATTGGCAGATGGGTGGCACCAAGGCTGGGTCGGCCGACCCAGCCATGGGCCCCACCTGGTCCCCAAGTTGCTCAGCAGGTTAAGCAAAAGGTTGTCTCATCATTTTTTTTATTTTTTTATGCATGATGACTAAGTGTTATGATGCAAAGGTAAAGGTAAGCATGCATTTGGAAAGGGAAATGTTTTTGGGTTTTTGGTTATGAATACTACTACACTAAGCTTGAGAAGGCTTGGAACACTAAAGAGAAAGAGAAGGCCAAGTGAGCTCGAGATGATTCTACGGTTATGGTTTGGGATTGAGCTCAACTTGGGGTGCTAGTCATAGGGGTGAAAGGGCAAGGCAAGGCCTCCCAAAGGCGAGTCGGCCGACCCGGCCCCGGCCCCTATGAAGCATTCTCTCCCTACGACAAGGAACCTATCCTAGTGTTTGCAAAGAGTCACAAGCATTGGACCATAAACACAGTCGGTTGACCAAGGTTTGTGCCCCCTACCACTTTAGTCATGCTAAGTTAGGTTGTCGACAAGGGTGGTGGTGGTCATGGTCCAAAGTTGTTGAGGTTGCTTGGATTCCTATGTCTAGTGTCTAGTGAAAAAGGAGAAAGCAGAAGTGGAGACAAGCATCAAAGTGATTCCCATGAACCATGGGAACACTTAAGTATGCGTTGCTACTCCTTACGCTGGCTTTGGCTGGTGGCATGCTTCCTAAAGCATTGAAGATGCTCGAAGTGGCATCCTAAGCTAAAGTCATGAGCAATGAACCATCTCTCCTCGAATTCTGGCTAGTGTGGTGGACATAGGATCCATGGTTGTCATCATTGGGAGCCAGCAGGGTGCCTGGAGATACCAAGTCCAGGTCGGTCGACCTAGGCTTTGGAGCCCCGGCATCCTATCTTTGCTCCTTGGATCCTGCTTCTAGCCGAGTGAGGAGAGAGGTGGTGGACCCCACAAGACAGGTCGGTCGACACGGCCATGGTGGCCCCACCATTTCGGCTTTCTCTACGCACTCTTCTCAAGTTTTAGCACCTAAGTCTAACTTATTTTATTGAAATAAAATATGTAATTCTAAAAGTAAACATGCAATTGAAAGGTAAATGCAGAATTGAAATGCACGAAGTAATATGAGATAACTACTAACATACCTTATCAGCGAGGGCTCCATGTTTTAGGTCCATAGAGCAGGACCTCTCCATTGACGATTGAGCTTGAATGTGCACCATTCCATCTGGAGATGGATGGGGATGGTTGCACTTTGCCAAACCTTTGAGATCTCCATTCTTTTCTTGATCAAGGTTTCATTCAATGTTCACCGCATTTGTGAACCTATCTCAATGACTTACCCTTTTGGATTTGAACTTCCTGCGGGGGTTAGTCCAAGTATACAACCACGGTCTACACTAGTAATTTTTGGTTCAATTAATCAAACTTGACTCCATGTCTTATTTGATTAAGGTAGGCGAGATTAACCTAAGCACCATGCTTAATTTAAAACACCTATGGAAGAAACCGCTAAGCACAACCAAACCAAAACATACTAGAGTGGAAAATGGAAGTAAAAATAATGATGCACAAAGATTCACAAAAGGATTGAATGACATCCTTGAGTCATCACTCATAATCTATGATTGGATTATAAGTGATGGAGTTGTTCCGTCACTAATGATGACAAGGGTTTCTCTTGACGGCGACTTCTTCTCTGTTCGTGTAAAACTACCGCTTCGCCTTTCTCAATAGCAAGAATGGGAAAAGGCGAAGATAGATGGATTTTGTGGAGACATTCTAAATGGTGAAAGTCCCACACACCTACAGGAAGTGTTGGAGATGGGCATTGGCGTTCCGTGTGGTTTCCCACAAACGGGTTGGCTTGCACCATAATGGTAAGCACGAGACTCAAAAGTTGCATCCCCAAGCTAAGGCTGCGAACCCGTAGCGACATAGTCGGCTAACGGTACGAATAGTCGGGGATGATCTTTTGGGTCGGGGCTTCTTTGATAACTAGTGCAAAGCCTCCTTCCTTGAACGGGTTTAGGTTCAATTGAACCCCGGAGGTAGAACTTGACAATGTCCAGTTCACATCAACAACCGTTCATGCACCGTCTTGCTTCGAGAAGCAAGACGGGTGAAGGTAACACCCTAACACTAATTGCTAACTAGATCGGTCATGACCCTAGATTCGATCCTATTAAAACTCCTAGGCGACGCTTTCCCCGGCAACGGCGCCATAAATGCTTGTTGGCATTTCTTAGCGTAACCACCAGAAGTATGGCGGCAACGCCAGAGATGCCAGGAGGGTAATTCTATATCTATTGGATATTCCGCAAGCGCACAGAATGTACCGCTGTAGCATTTCACCGAGGAGTATTCCAAGGTTGTCGATTTATATTTCTCCCAAGGGAAAGCAGTAGCTAGGAACTAATAGGAGACGATCCAGTGTCTCTAGTCTAGTATCACTAGTGGAAAAGGGATTAACGGAGTGTATAGGAAGGGTGGATCAAGGAGTGGCTAGAGGGTTTATAAGGTAGAGTGATAGCTAGGTGGGAGGACAACGAGTGAGTAAAAGACTCCTATGACTCTACTTCTACTTCCGTGAACTAATCTAATCTAGTAGTGGAAACACACTAAAGCCACTAGTCTTGTATTCCCCTGGTTCTTTGGAGATATGTCGACAAATAGGAGGTTAACATTCCCTTCGGGAACTAACTCCTATTCCAGCGATACCTTGGTTTTAAGGGGCACCTATCGGCCTACCCGACGTAAATAGATATAAGCTGGAAGGCTGCGTTGTCACAACCGCCCCGCTAATACATGTTGGGAGTTTGAATGGTATAACCAATCAGTGAGGCGAACATCCACGGTAGGTTTAGTCTGAACACCACGCTCACACTAACGCCTACAACTTAAGCTAAATATACGTCTTAGCCTAAGCTCTAGTCTGTCAGGACCTAATGCAATGGAAACAACCAGACAAGACTAATTGATCTAGTGAACTACTACTACTAAACAGGCTAGAACACTATAATACTACTACTAGAGTAATACTATACTAAGCAAGTACTAAAAGTAAATACTCAGAAAAGTAAAGGAAAAGTATGAAAGTCTTACAAGAGGAAGACATACCAGATTCTCCAGAAGACGACTCCGGAGACTCCGAGCTTCGCTCGACCCACTCTAACTCCCACACTACTACTACTACTACTACTACTACTACTACTACTACTACTACTACTATAGTGGACTACATAACTTCACATGGCTCTAGAAAGGCTTCTCCTTGGTCTCTTACAAATGAGGGAGTGAGGGGGTATTTATAGTGGGAGGTGGAGTAGGGGCTACTCCACCGCCACGTCATCGATCCGCGTGAAGTGGCTTCTCCACCTTCGGATCCAACCGACCTCAAACCGCCTTGAATCAACGTCCAGGATGTGCAGGGAAGGTGAAGTGAACCGACCCCGAGTGGGCCCAACCTCCAGGTCGGTCGACCTGGGGTTTTCACCCATTTGCCATGTGTCAGCTCCAGGAGGCTTCAGCATGTCGGTGGCGAGTCAGGACAGGTGGCATCCCACCATAGGGTGGTCGGCCGACCTGGCCCATTGGGGGGTGGACCCACCACTGTCTTCCTGACGTCTCTGGTGATCTGGCAGTGTCCGAGATGGCCCCAAACCTTGGTCGGTCGACCTGCCTTTGGTGGAATCAAAGGGCCATCTTTTGCAGGTAGTTTCACCATGCAATTCTAAGCACAATGGCCGACCTGACCTTTGTGCTCATCTTTTGCACACTAACTCCAGAGGATATGACATTGATGACTGTGGAGTTGGTTTGGTCATTGGCCATCTTGGTTGGTTGCTCTATCTTCATTTGTAGCTCCCGAACACTGAAAAGTGCCTGTTTGCACCTGCACCCAAATAATGACACGTACATCTGGAACCAAGTCAATTGTACCTATGTCACTACTCACTGACATGGTGTTATCTCCGAACTCAACCATTGTTGACGGCTTTTCATGAGGTAAAAATAGGGTATAATTGCCGTCAACACCAGGTCGGCCGACCTGCAGGTGGGCCCCACTTGGGGTCGGTTCGCTTCCACCGCCTTCCTGCACCGAGAGACGTCCATTCAAGTCGGTTGAAGGTCGGTTTGATCCAACGGCGCATGGCGGAGAGCACACGGATCGCTGACGTGGCGCTGGAGTAACCCCTACTCCACCTCCACTATAAATACCCCCCTAGTCTCTCATTGTAAAGTGTCCCCAAGTAGTTCACATTAGTGTTCTCAAGCTCAAGCTCTCTTGGGAGATCAAGAGTAGTGTAGTCTAGTCTAGAGTGGGAGTTAGAGTCGAGTCGAGTGAAGCTCGGGTCTCACGAGTCGTCTTCGGAGAATCTGGTATAGCTCTTGTACCTTTACTTTTGAAGTACTTTCCTTATATTATTATAGTCTTGCTTACTTTACTAAGTCTTTACTTTGAGTACTTTACTTTCGGTATTTACTTAGTGCATTGCTATACTAGTGTAGTAGTGTTGTGTCTTAGTCTCATTAGTGTAGAGTCCGAACTAGTTAGTGTCTAGATCCTTTGTGTGTGTTTCACTACCAAGCGGGGGCCGAGGCTACTTACATGGTAGCCGGAGTCTTAAGACTAGATTAGGCGAGGTGCTTAGGCTAGTGCTTAATAGTGGATGCACCCTATCGATGATTGGTAATTCCATTCACTCTTGAGTGGTAAGTCCATTCACTTGTCCAACGTATTACGGCGGGGCGGTTGTGACAGAACACTGACCTTTCGGTTATATCTCGTTTACGTTAGGGGTAGGGTGTAGGGCGCCCATTAAAGTCATAGGTCCGCTTGGAATAGGAGTTAGTCCCTCGGGAGACGCTACCCTCCTATTTGTCGGCCCGATCTCCCTATCACATCGATGGTCTAGGCATTAGTTTAGTTAAGTCGTTACACTAGTTAGATTAGAACACGAAGTATAGTTAGATACATAGGAGTCCTTACTCACTCGTTGTCCTCCCACCTAGCTAGCTACCTACTAGTTACCCTTAGTTATCACTCATAACAACACTCATACCCTTTATCAATATCAATAGCTTAGATTCAGTAGAACCACCACGGATTTCCATCACATATTTGCTAGAGACTCTTAATTCGCTTCCCGTGAGCGAACTATAAATTCGACACCGGAGTACTCACCCGGTTGAAGTGCTACATCGGTACCTGTGCGCTTGCAGAGTTACCCTTTGGTTAGTCCTACGTTGTCACTAGAGTTTAGCTTGGCTTAGCATTCTTAGGGTGTTGCATTCGGGAAGAGGAATTGTGACACCCTCTCTCGGTAGTAGTTTGGGTTTGCGGTAGGCTTAGCTACCATACGCTAGTCACATTTACTTAATTCTAGTGATTGCGCTAAGATCTGCTAACAAGCATTTCTTGAGCCGTTGCCGGGAACTAGATTCCTTACCCAAATCCGGTACGGCGTAATATTAACCAACAAGCATTTAAAGCGCCGTTGCCGGAAGCGTCGTATTAATAATTTCTAGCAAATTGGAATCCGTGGTCTACTCTTAATTTAAGTATTCGGTAGTGTTAGGGGCTTACCCTTCACTTGTCTTGTTTTTTTTTTTTGTTATTATCCTTTTCTAGACGGTGCATGAGCGGTTTCGATCCGCCATCGAACTACGTCGAAGACCACGAGAAGTTGCGAAGAGAGCTAGACACGGTCTAGTCCCTCCTCGAGAATCATCTCGAGCACGAACCGTCGAGCTGAACCGTTCGTGGAAGGAAGTCCCACACCGGTTGTTGAGGCGGTCATGGCTCAAAAGACCATCGGCGAGTTCTCATCGCCGTCGGCCCGACTTTGTCGCTACGGGTCCGAACGTGAACTTGGGCGTGCGACTTTTGAACTCAAGCCTGCACTAATCAACATGGTGCAAGCAAATCGTTACGTGGAAAACCACATGAGGATGCCGTGCCCACCTCCAACACTTTCTGGAAGTGTGCAACACCTTCACGGTCAAGAACGTCACTGCAGATGCCGTTCGCCTTCGTCTTTTCCCATTCTCATTGTTGGGAAAGGCGAAGCAATGGTTCTACAGTAACAAGGCCGAGGTAACAACTTGGGACAGATGTGCCAACGCATTCCTCAAGAAGTTCTTTCCCGCGGGTAAGACCAGTGTCCTGCGCGGGAAGATTTCAAGCTTCCAACAAAAGTCCGACGAGACGTTTCTCGAAGCATGGGAACGTCTCAATGAGTACATTCAAGCTGTCCCCATCACGGGATAGACGAATGGCTCATTATTCAAGGTTTCTACCATGGGCCGATCGGCGTAGCCCGGGTCACCTTGATGCTTCCGGCGGAGGGGCATTCTGCAACACAATGTCGGGGATGCCAAGGATCTCATCGAGAAGATGGTGGTCAACCAAGGATGGAACGAAGAGCGCCTTCGGCCCAAGAAAAGAGGTGTCCACGCCCTTAGCGAGGTGGACATGCTCTGCCAAGATGGACCTCGATGAAGAAGATAGAGGGATCGCCCTCCAACAAGGAAGTGGAGGCCATCCGGACTCTGCCCGCGATGCGTCTTTGTGGATGTACCGACCCCATGGTGCGAGGTTTGCGGAGAGGAGGACCATTCGGGCAACAAGCGCCCCATGACACGGGGAGGAGGTGAACTTCGTCAACAACAACAACAACAACCACTTCAACAACGGGAATCGGCCCCAACAACGGCAATGGAGTTCACGCCCCTTCTACCAAGGCCAAGGTATGGGTTACAATAGTAATTCCGGTAATTCTTACCATAATAATTCTGGTAATTCTTTTAATAACCAACCTTCCTTGAAAGAACTTGTCTTTGGTCAAATTAAAATTAATGATGGTCTTAATAAAAGAATGATGGCTAATGACAAGATCTTAGAAAGTCTTAGTGAGAAAATGGATAGCTTTAACTCTGCTATGAAGAACCAATTGAGCTTTAATAAAATGTTAGAAAACCAGTTAGCTCAATTAGCAGCAGCTGTCCCCACTTATGATAAGGTAAGATTCCGGCAAAGCCTGAGGACCCTATTGAGGGCGTCAGGTTGGTAACTACGAAGTTCGGTAAGCCTCATTCTCGTTACTGTTCGGGTAACGGTGGACTCACCGTTTGTCCCGAAGAAGGGAGACCCCGGCTGCCGACTATCACTTGCGGATCGGACCGCGAGATCTTCGACAATGCTTTGCGACCTTGGATCCGGTGTCAACATCATGTCCAAGGTAACCTATGATAATCTGTTAGGGAGCCCGTTGCACCCTACATATGTGCGTTTGCGAGATGGCGGACCAAACCATCCGGTTTCCGAGGGGTTGGCACGGGATATCTTACTCGAGTTCAAGATGAGTATATCCCTGTCGATTTCCTAGTGCTTGGATATGGGAGCCAACGTCGAAGTACCGCTCATCCTAGGGACGACCCGTTCTGAACACGGTGGACGCCACCATCTACATGGGGGCTGCACGGATCCATATGCGGTTCAACGGATGGAGGGTAAGAGTGCCTTTCAATGGTTTTAAAGCTAACATGCGGGCACAAGCACCCCGAAGCCGCGTCGTCAACACCGCCGATGGAAGAACACTAAGACCGCTAAGTCGGCCAAGAAGGCCGAAGCGAAAGAAAGAACCCGCCGAACCAAAAGCCGAAGTTCGGCAAGAATGGCGGAAGAAGGAGACACCCTCACGGTCCCCATCTCCGGGACCGGCGAGGTGTCCACCGAATGAACCCGACGGGAGAGGTCCTACTCTATGGACCTAAAACACGGAGCCCTCCGTCCGTGACCGGGTATGTCGGTAGTTATCTCATGTTTATTTTCATGCATTTCAATTCTGCATTTTCCCTTTCCAATTGCATGTTTACTTTTACAATTGCACTTTTTTATTTTCAATAAAATGAAGTTAGATATAGGTAATAAAACTTGAGAAGAGTGTTTAGAGAAAAAGTTGAGTGGTGGAGCCACCAAGGCATGGTCGACCGACACGTCCTTTGGGGTCCACCACCTCTTTCTTCACTACGGCTAGAAGCGAGGATCAAGGAAGTGCACTTGGGTGCCACAGGGCTCACAAGCCCGTCGACCGACCTGGACTGGTCCCACCGGGCATCCGAGTACCACCCACCGGCTGCTCACACACTTGGATCCTATGCCCATCCCACTAGCCAGAATTCGAAGAGAGATGGTCCAATGCTCATGACTTTAGCTTAGGATGCTACTTTAAGCATGAGAATGCTTTGGAGAACATCCCAACACTAAAGCAAGCATAGGGAACAGCAATGCATGCTAGGGGACAACCTTTATTCTTGTCTCCACTTTTGCCCTTTTTCCTTTTCTCTTTCACCAAACACTAGACATAGGAATCCGAATCAACCGGAAGGAATCTAGGACCGGGACCACCACTACCTTTATCGACAACCGGACAAAACATGTCCAAAGTAGTGGGGGGCAAAATCCTTGGTCGGCCGACCAAGGTTTGGTCCCCTTTTTCGGACTTTTTGCAAGCACGAGGCAAGATTCCTTGTCTAAAGTGGAACCCGAGAGCACATGGCCCAAGGGGTGGTCGGCCGACACTGCCCTTTGGCTGGGTTGGCCTTGCCCTTTCAACCCTATAAATACCACCCCAAGGTGAGCTCAATCCCACACCACAACCAGCAGAATCATCTCGAGCTCACTTGGCCTTCTCTTCTCTCTTAGTGTTTCAAGCCTTCTCAAGTTTAGTGTAGTAGTAGTCAAAAACCCAAAAACATTTCGCTTTTCTCTCTTAGTAGTGTAGTAGAAAAGCTTGGTCTTGTTTGCCCACTAGCTTAGTTAGGATGAAGAACCCCTTCCGAAAGTCTAGCAAGAAGAAGGGCGAAGGCTCGTCCTCGAGCTCTCGCCAATCCGAAGGTAGGAGTCATGAGAGGGAGGAGGAAGAACAAGTGCACCAACTTGTTCACCATCATGCACAGCGGGATGATGGAGCCTATTAGCAACCTCATGGTCACCCATGAGGAGTTAGGAAAGCTCTATACTCTTCGCACTTGCGGTTTCCGGCCTCCGCCGTCCTCGACCAAGAACTCCTCGACAAAACGGTATGAGCACCGACTTTGCTATAGTTTTCAATACTATTGGTTGGTCCTCATTTTGGCAAGTTCTGAACGTGGCATAGAGTTACTCACCCAAGAATTTCTTTGCTCACTTAAGTCAAATGCTTTGGGTGTTAACTTTCGCATGCTTAATAATGACTACGACTGTCTTGGAATGAGTTGAGTGTTGGTCTAGGCTTTGATCATGATTGCATACTAGATGAAGAGGTTGCGTTAGCAAATTTTAACTTTGCTGTCTTTTGGAAATCAATTGCTTTGTCAACGACTGGTCCAATCCTAAACCTAAGCAAATTCATAATCCAACTTTAAGGTTTATGTTCTATTGGATCGCAATCACTTTGTTTCCTAGGGCTGATTTATCAGAGATAGGTCTTAAAGAGATGCAACTCATGTATGTCATGGTTAATAAAATCAAGTTTGCCCCTGTCAAAATGCTAGTACACTACGGGAGAATTACGTGGTTCAAGAAACACCCATAGGTTTTACTTCATTCATGACTAGAATTGCTGAATCTTTGGGTGTGCTTGAGGGAATGTTTATGAGTTTATGCCTAAGGAGAGACCAATTATTCATGAAGAAACGTTTATACGTGCTGGTCTAATTAAAAGAGGTCCAAGAGGTACGCTTAAGATGACATATGGGACTAATGCGATCGAGATTCCTCTCCCTAATGAGGGACTTTGGCTGTATAATGTCTCAACACTAACCACAGACGAAGGGGAAGACCTTGTCTGGCTGCGGGGACGGACAGGAATGACGAGAGCACAAGCCCGTCTTTGCTCGGGAGCAAGCTGGTCCCTCTCATGCTGCACCCGATGAAGAAGAGGAGGTGAGCTCTTCCCACACGGAAGCACCTCCTCATTCCGGGACACCTTCACAGGCACATACCCCTCGCCCCGACGAGAGGGGAGGCGTCGGCCACCGGCCGAGATCGAAGCACTCACCCGGGGAAGTAGAAAACCTCCACATCGAGAATCAAGCCACGTTGCGGCTCATGCAACGGAACTTGGAGATGGTCCAAGGTGTCATCACGGAGGACGAGTACCGGGGGACCCGTGGAACGCATGGTTCTCACAACAGTGAGCAAGAGACAAGCTTGGGGGAGATCCTCTCCCCCACTAAGGTAAGTTCATCTAAGGTATGTTTCTAATCCTTCTCATTTAATTCTTGTCGTATTGCATTTTAGTTATTGTTTTCTTGCATTTAAAAAAAATCTAAAAATTCAAAAATCCAAAATATTTATTTGCTTTATTTCCCTTTTTGTATATATGCTTCATGTGTGCTAGTCTTTCTATGGAAATGATGATGAAATTGCTAGTTAATGTTTCTCTAGTGCTTGTTTACAACTTAGCACTTCTCTAAGTCTAGATTATTTGGCACCTTTAACCACCTTGAACTTGATCACTTAGTGGGTTGCAAGTGCTAATACAAAGTCTAAGTTGTTGTGAGATATGAGATAGTTAAGATAGGAGTTCTACTCTATTGTTCTAAGCACGCATGATTGCCGAGATTTCCTTTTAAAATGAATGAAAAACTTAATTGTTCCTCAATGGTGTTGAAATACCTACCACGGCCATACATATACCTTGATATATCATAAGCCTTCTACATAAGCTACTTGCTTGCATTGAGTTTGGTTAAGACTTGTAGAACCTTTGCTAGAGGTTTGTCGTGTCCCTAAGATCAAGAACCACACATCACCAAATATCTTGCTTCTAATCCGGAAGTACGCAACCATCTTGCTCCTACCACGGGTACGCATCTTACTACCATCATTTATGCTACTCCTACCACGGGAGTACGCATCTCACCATCCATCATTTATGCTACTCCTACCCTGGGGGTACGCATCTCACTATCATAATTATGCTACTCCTACCCTGGGGGTACGCATCTCACTATCATAATTATGCTACTCCTACACTAGGAGCATGCATTATCATCCATACCACTATTCTTGTGCTGCTTCTACATTGGAAGTACGCACCTTCACCATTTTATCCCATGAGTTGCTCCACGCTCCACAGTTAGAGATTCTCTCTCAGTTATCATTTGTAGGTGAGACACATCTCATAAAGGCTAGGCATCTATTGAAAAAAAAGAGAGAGAGAAGAGCTAGCCTTGTCTCAATAGAGGTAGAAAGAGAGATAGCATAAAATAAAGGAGCAACCTCATCCACCATACATTCACTTCCCCTCATTTCTTTATCATCCATCACATTCATCCATTCCATCTTACATCTTGATCTAAGGGTATGATAAGATTCTGCTGTGGTCCAAGACTTCATTCTTCTTAACTAAGACAACATATGCCTTGCGAGTATGCTATTCCTTGACATACCTACTCAAGCTCCATATAAAGCCTTATTAGATATAGGATGTCTTTGAAAGGCAAACACATTATGTGCCTTAGTGAGGATTTATACACCACTTGAGTGACTTGAGAGAAACCATTTGAGGAACATTAAGACTTCTTTGGAAAAACTTATCAAAAACCTACGGCATGAAACGTGCTAAAAGAATGAGAAAGGTAGATGCTCTAGTCAAAACTTACGTCTTTCAACATCCCAAGACTAAGTTAATGCCATAAGCCCCATGGGTGCTAGAGTAATATGGGTGTGTTAACATTGCTAAATTTTCCATTCAAGGAGAAGTTCTTTGTTGTGCACTTAGTGCTATTGAGATGTTAACTTAGTAATAATACCTGATCCAATCGAACCAAGTTTTAATCGTTTGCTCGGGACGAGCAAAGGTTAAGCTTAGGGGATCTTGTTGATGGGAATAAAGACCAGTTTTAGTACACTCAGAAACCCGTCAACAGTCCTCGATAGAAGGAAGATAAGCATCACATGAGCATATTTATCACTAATAAAGTTCCACTTGTATTCTTAGCTTATGAAATGCGAGAAAAGCTGGAAACGAGGCCTGTGAGACCAAAACCCGGGTCTTCGACTGATTCTAGTCTCACCGGGATCGACCACCAAGCGGGTCCCCGAACTCTGAGGAGAACCGATCCCGGATCCAAATGTACCACACATCAACATTCCATCCGATTGGTACAATGGACCAAGGATCCACATGGAAGCAAGCAAGATATCAAGTGAACCCAACTTCGGACAAGACTACACGTGACAAGCCGGGACGGCACCGGGGAAGGCGCCACGTGGACCGGGGGTCCCGGGGCCGGGTCGGCCGACCCACCTTTGGTGGCGGGACACCTTGGCACTGGTCCCACCGCCACCGGACCTTCTAGAAGGCCGGTGGGACCCACGGGTCGGCCCGGACCCGGGTCGGCCGACTGCCAGGTGGGCCCCACTTGGGTCGGTTCATTTCCACCGCCTTCCCGCATGACTCCCACGTGTCCCGCACCGAGAGACGTCCATTCAAGTCGGTTGAAGGTCGGTTTGATCCAACGGCGCATGGCGGAGAGCACACGGATCGGCGGCGTGGCGGAGTAACCCCTACTCCACCTCCACTATAAATACCCCCTAGTCTCTCATTGTAAAGTGTCCCCAAGTAGTTCACATTAGTGTTCTCAAGCTCAAGCTCTCTTGGGAGATCAAGAGTAGTGTAGTCTAGTCTAGAGTGGGAGTTAGAGTCGAGTCGAGCGAAGCTCGGTCTCCGGAGTCGTCTTCTGGAGAATCGGGTATAGCTCTTGTACCTTTACTTTCGTAGTACTTTCCTTATATTAATATAGTCTTGCTTACTTTACTAAGTCTTTACTTTGAGTACTTTACTTTCAGTATTTACTTAGTGCATTGCTATACTAGTGTAGTAGTGTTGTGTCTTAGTCTCATTAGTGTAGAGTCTGAACTAGTTAGTGTCTAGATCCTTTGTGTGTGTTTCACTACCAACTAGGGCCGAGGCTACTTACGTGGTAGCCGGAGTCTTAAGACTAGATTAGGCGAGGTGCTTAGGCTAGTGCTTAATAATGGATGTACCCTATCGATGATTGGTAATTCCATTCACTCTTGAGTGGTAAGTCCATTCACTTTGTCCAACGTATTACGGCGGGGCGGTTGTGACGAACGCAGCCTTTCGGTTATATTTGTTTACGTTAGGGGTAGGGTGTAGGGCGCCCATTAAAGTCATAGGTCCGCCGGAATAGGAGTTAGTCCCTCGGGAGACGCTACCCTCCTATTTGTCGGCCCGATCTCCCCTATCACATCGATGGTCTAGGCATTAGTTTAGTTAAGTCGTTACACTAGTTAGATTAGAACACGAAGTATAGTTAGATACATAGGAGTCCTTACTCACTCGTTGTCCTCCCACCTAGCTAGCTACCTACTAGTTACCCTTAGTTATCACTCATAACAACACTCATACCCTTTATCAATATCAATAGCTTAGATTGAGTAGAACCACCACGGATTTCCATCACATATTTGCTAGAGACTCTTAATCCGCTTCCCGTGAGCGAACTATAAATTCGACACCGGAGTACTCACCCGGTTGAAGTGCTACATCGGTACCTGTGCGCTTGCAGAGTTACCCTTTGGTTAGTCCTATGTTGTCACTAGAGTTTAGCTTGGCTTAGCATTCTTAGGCCATTTGCCGAAAGAGGAATTGTGACACCCTCTCTCGGTAGTAGTTTGGGTTTGCGGTAGGCTTAGCTACCATACGCTAGTCACATTTACTTAATTCTAGTGATTGCGCTAAGATCTCGCTAACAAGCATTTCTTGAGCCATTGCCGGGAACTAGATTCCTTACCCAAATCCGGTACAGCGTAATATTAACCAACAAGCATTTAAAGCGCCGTTCTTGGGAAGCGTCGTATTAATAATTTCTAGCAAATTGGAATCCGTGGTCTACTCTTAATTTAAGTATTCGGTAGTGTTAGGAGCTTACCCTTCACTTGTCTTGTTTTTTTTTTGTTATTATCCTTTTCTAGACGGTGCATGAGCGGTTTCGATGCGCCATCGAACTACGTCGAAGACCACGAGAAGTTGCGAAGAGAGCTAGACGCGGTCTAGTCCCTCCTCGAGAATCATCTCGAGCCGAACCGTCGAGCACGAACCGTTCATGGAAGGAAGTCCCACACCGGTTGTTGAGGCGGTCATGGCTCAAAAGACCATCGCGAGTTCTCATCGCCGTCAGCCGACTTTGTCGCTACGGGTCTGAACGTGAACTTGGGCGATGCGACTTTTGAACTCAAGCCTGCACTAATCAACATGGTGCAAGCAAATGTTGACGGTCGTTAAGTATCAATTTTATATCGTCAACGCAGCAAGAGAAAGGACTAATATGAGTTCACCTATTAGATATAGGGGTTACACTGACAGAATTCCACGAGTTTTGGTGATTGTCTATTTCTGCGGGGGTTATCGAAAGAGAACCAAAGGAGGCCCACATGTCATGATTACATAGAGATAAAGACCGAACGGGTAAAATTGTATAATCTAGAAGACTCCGGAAGGCAAACCACGGAAGCCGGGGCCCACTGGCGGGGTGGCCGGTCGGCCGACCCGGGGGAGTCGGCCGACTCCCCCCTCCACCAATCGGGTGGAGTCTCGTGGATCCCGCCTCCACCGCCTTTGAGGATGAATAATTATCGTCCATTTAGGTCGGTTTGATTCGAGGGCTGTGGTTCATCCTAGGGGGCTATATATTCAGAGCCCCCTGGCCCCCGGGTGAAACCTAATTCATTCAAGAGTTCATTCTCTCATCGGAATTCGGAGAAGCCGAGCCACCATCTCAATTAGAGCTCCATAGTTTAGTAGCATAGCTACTTAGGAATAGATCTAGAGGGAATCAAGCCTAGCTTGGAGTCCGGATCTGTCGGAGTTCTTGGTAATTCCCCTCTACATTCTTGTAATATTCATCATTGTTCGTGATACTATGAGTAGTACTTTATTCTATTCTATTATATCGAGACTTGACTTTGCTCTATTTGATTATGTTCTCAATTATATCGTTCTTAGTTTACTTTGATTATATGTTTAGCATAGTTGGACTAGAATTATATTTATGCATAGGATCGTATAGCGCTTGCTCATTAGGCCAATGGGTGAGTGGTAGATATTGTGTAGGCATGGTGCCTATACCGTATTTATCTCGCGATTGCACCCTATATTCCGGATCGTGAGGTAGATCGCGGGAGTGACGATCTGTTGAGTCCTTTGTAGCCCTTCTCCCGAGTATAGGTCTAGCGAGAACAAACCTATTACATTGAAGTCATTGCTATGTCTCTTGTCTTCTCGGTAATATCACTATGCATAGATGTAACCTTTTCCCGCCATGATTGCTAGATGTTCTTGCACTAATCATTGTATGCTTTGACTTTATAGTTAGAATAACATAGGATTATACCCTAGATCGTCCTAGTCCATGCTAGTGTTATAAGCTTAGAGTGCTAAGTTGAGATGGCTTATTACTATTATTTTATGTGGCTAAATGCTCTCATTTATCTTATGTCATTTATCATTCATTCCTATATTTTATGTGACACTTACCCCGTATGAGATGATCGATACGGACAAGGTTAAGCTCTCCATTATAGCATGTGCATTGCTCATCACTCATTATCCGAGTGCATTCCCTTCCCGGTGGTAAAATTATAAATAACGATACCTGGATTACTCCGGTTAAAATGCTACGATGATATATTACGTAAGCGCTTGCGGAACCTTCTTTATTTCGGTTGCACTTAATAGACATCAACAAGCATTTTTGGCGCCGTTGCCGGGGAAGGTTGAAAGCCAATGGATAATGAGCAGCATTGCACTACATAATGAGATTGAGCACTGTCACCATTCTCTACTCATACAGCCTTACCCTTGTCTTTCCGTCTATTTTTATATCTTATGCGGGGTAATGTATGAAAAAGACAATTCTTCACGATAACTATATTGACAATCCGAAGCTTTATTCGGGAAGGCCGGAAGCAAGTTGAAGAAGACCAATCAATCATCATCATCAACTCAACTTGGAAGTTTGTCGGAGCGAAAAGTCGACCTTTCGTTCGAGACTTGACACCAGCATTTGAAGCCATGGCGAACAAGTCACTTCGCGAGTTCTCGGCTCAACTACGGACAACATTCGTACGGGACCGGTGCGGACATCGAAGGAGCTTTTGAGCTCAAGCTGCGCTAATCAACATGGTGCAAGCAAGCCGGTTACGTGGGAAGGCCCATGAAGATGCTAGTGCTCATCTCCAACACTTTACGGGAGATTTGTAGCACATTCACTATCAAGGATGTCCCCGAGAGATGCTATACTACTTCGCCTCTTCCCATTCTCACTCTTGGGGAGAGCGAAGCGTGGTTCTACGCCAATAAGGAGAAGAATCCTACGTGGGCACTATGTTCCACCAATTTCTTGGCGAAGTTCTTCCCAATGGGCAAGACAAATGCTCTTCGTGGGAAGATATCAAGCTTTCGGCAACATCATGATGAGACTGTCCCGAAGCTTGGGAGCGCTTTCAAGATTACATCCTCGAGTGTCCTCATCATGGCATGGAGAATTGGCTGCTTATGCGTACATTCTACCATGGGCTTAGCAACAAGACACGTGAGACGATGGATCTTGCTGCTGGAGGTGCATTCTTATCACTCACTATTCCTCAAGCCACGGCTCTTTGTGGAGAAGATGGCATCCAACCAAGGTTGGAGTGAAGAAAGAACTCGGACCGGCAAGAGAGGCGGAGGAATGCACCAGCTGAAAGAGGTAGACATGCTGTCTGCCAAAATGGATTTGCTAATGAAGAGGCTCGATGAGAGAGCCCCAGAGAAGAAAGAAGTCATGCATATACATGATGCTCGCATGACATGTGAAGAGTGTGGAGAGACTGGGCACACAGGTGCTAACTGCCCAGAGCTGAAGGAGGATGTGAACTACCTCAACAACAACAACAACAATAATTACTACCGTCCTCAGCAGAATCAAGGTTGGAATCAACAGCAGAGGCCTAACTACTCAGGCAATTATTCAGGCAACTATCAAGGTAACAACTCCTCCTACAATAATTACAACCAGCCGCCTTTGAGAGAGTTAGTGCGAACCAAGGCAAGATGATGGACAATCTGTCCAAGAAGCCGACATCAAATGACAAGGTCCTAGAGACACTCGGCAACAGGATGGATGGCTTTTCCAATGCCATCAAGAGTCAGCTCAGCTTCAACAAGATACTTGAGTCACAGGTACAACAGCTTGTTAACCTTGCCCCCTCCACTGGTCAAGGTAAACTGGCAGGACAACCCGAAGAGCTCGAGACTGCAAATCTTGTTGATATATTCAATGTAGAAGATAGCCGGAGTGATCCATCGAAGGGGTCATGGATTGACTCAACTCTGCCAATCAAGAAGGGCGATCCGGGAGACCGGTCATTCCGATCTCCATTTGGAAGTACTAACTTTAATGAGGCAATCTGTGATTTCGGTGCAAGCATCAACATCATGCCAAGAGTGATATATGAGAAGCTATTCAGATGCCCCTTAGCATACACAACTATGTGCTTACAGCTTGCAGATCAGTCACTCCGTGTCCCTTTGGGAGTACTTGAAGACATATGTGTACGAGTAGGCAACTCGTATGTTCCAGCAGACTTCGTGGTAGTGGATACGGGCAGTGATGAAAGGTCCCCTATCATTCTGGGACGACCATTCTTGAACACTGCTGGAGCCATCATGTATGCCAACAACGCCAAGATTATCTTCAACATCAAGGGCAAGAGAGAAACCTTCTTCTTCGGGAACAGAGTGCTACGGTTCCCAAGCACACCCTCATCGACGAACGGTGAGAAGAAGAAGAATCCGGCTAAGAAGAGCAAGAACAAGAACAAGAAGACCAAGAAGACGGAGACAGTGAGGATGGTCACCGGTCCACAAGGAGCATGACCACTTACTCGGGTCCCCACGTCGATCAAGAAGGATGACCCAGTGTCCCAACCATTCAATGCTCCATCAACGAAGCTCTTTCAATAAAGGCATGCGTGACACCGGATCGACGTCAACATTATGGCCAAGGTAACCTATGAGTATCTATATGGCACTATGCCTTTGGAGCCTACCTATGCACGGTACAAATGGCGGATCGGACATTCCGCCGTCGAAGGAGAAGTGAAGGATGTCCTCATCCGGATAGATGACCATTATGTCCCTACGAGACTTCCTAGTCATTGACATGGGAGATGACTACGATCCTCCAATCATCCTAGGAAGACCATTCCTGAACACCACGAGCTATCATCTATATTGGAACAGGAGAGATCCATTTCCACTTTCCCACTGAGAAGGTACGTCGCTACTTCAACAATAGTTACATAATCACTGAGGAGCCCAAGAAGAACAGAGCAAGGAGAAGGCAGCGTACCCGTCGCCAGAACAAGAAGAACATCACTACAGATGGATGGGCTGACTATAAGGGAGAAGTGTCAAGATATGAAGACCGGTACCCCGAAGAGAAGAACATTATAGAAGAACCCGAAGAGGTGCTACCAGAAGAAAACCAAGTGGTCCAAGAAGTTTCCTCCTCAAGGTCATCCTCTCCGACAAAGAAGGTGTGGAAGGTAAAAGCAAAATCAGAATCAATTTCTACACACGAGGCGACATCATCCGAGGCACCAGCCAATGCGCCCCTTGAAAAATGAGCAAACATGACAAGTCCTGTTCGGAGGACTTAAAACCACCGAACGCCGCGCCAAGAGGTAACTTGGTATTTATCGAAGATACTTTTCAGCATTATATTTTTACCTTAGCATATTTATTTCCCTACTTGCATCTTATTTGCATCTTTACTCTTTTATCTCCGCATTTGAAAAGAAAATAAAGATGTTGTGCATTTGCATCCGAAAATCATCAAGCCCCATGTGAATAGTCATTCTTGTGGTGGCACAAAAATAATTTCTTAGCATATTTATTTTCCCTGTCTGCATTCCTTAAATAATAAAAAGATAAAAATATTTCTTGTGATCCTGTTAGAATAAGTTTAAGTTAGGAAAGTTCTAGACAACCAAGGCCTAGAGGTTTTATCACTAACACTTAATTAGTTCCACAAGCTTTGTTGTCTATTTGAGCTTCACGAACATCAAGGATGAAGAAGAGCTAATAGGCGAAAGGACATCCAATCCCCTGTCGAGTGCTTTGCCCGCGACAATTGAATGCTTTGTCTCCAACGACAACTATCTACAACACTCCTGGAGGACTAGAACGTCTTCGGTGCACATCGGCAACATCGGTAGACTATGTCAACATCCGGCTTGGGGAGAGCATCCCCCGTGTACCAAGCTAAGTGTTTCCAACATATCTATTTATACCTTGTTAAAGTATGCTTTGTTAAAACAACTAAAAAAGATGCATAACCATAGAAACCCAGAAAGATTTCCTTATTTATCTTTTCTACTTTTGGAGAGCTCTTGCAATCTGTCTTTAAAAGTGATCCCTAGAATAAACTCTACATGGAGATGATGAATAGTTGCTCTGCCGTAATTCCTTTCAAGTACCTAGTTTTCAACCTTGCACTCTCCCGAGTTTTGGACACAACCTTGTTTAGATTTGAGATTTGCTTTGAACCCGAAACTTGTGGGTAGCGAACACTTGATCTAAGTCTAGGTGGTTGACGGGTATGATATGGGAAGGTTTTGAGCTTTCTTGTCCATCTTGTTCCTAGAGATACTAGAGTTCGGAGAATTTATCTGTGAAAATATTAAATTCCTGCATGATGAGTTCCTTTATGATGAGAGTTCAAATTCCTACCACAGACCATATATTCATGCTTACTAGATTAGGAAAACCCATCTTTATTTATATAGATCATATTGTAGGTTTGAGTGTAGAGTTTATAGGCATTGAGTGTGGTTATCTTGTGGACCCATAAGGAATCGAGTCATGCGGTTAAAGTCAATACTATGTGCTCTCCATCCATTGATCTATGCTACTTCTGTCCTCAGAAGCATGCACCTATTTTATAAATGTTATATTCATTCTGTGCTACTTCTGTTCCTCGAAGTACCACCCACATATAGATCCATATCCACCACATATTGTGCTATCTCTACCCTGGAGATACGCACTTATGCTGCTCCTACCCTAGGAGTACGCATTCCCCACATATTGTGCTATCTCTACCTTAGAGACACGCACCTATGCTGCTCCTACACTGGGAGTACGCATCCATCCATCCACATATACATACGCCATTCATTTCACATCATCCAGGAAAGGTTCCACTCCTATCCTGGGAGTGAACATCTAGAAATAATCATCGCCGTTCTATTTGCCTACATAAAAAGCTCCAGTTATTATCATTGCAAGTTATACACTCCCTGTGCTAAAGTTTCGTTTTCGGAGGATTGGTTGCTCTAAAAAAAAAGGGAAGAGAAAAAAAAAAGAGAAGAAGAAAAAGAAAGAGTAGCCAAGTCCTTCCATTCAAGAAGTTTCAAGGTTTTAAGTCGGGATAGAGTCGGGATAGTGAGTTTTGAGTCGGGATAGAGAAAAAAAAAAGAGAAGAAGAAAAAGAAAGAGTAGCCCCATGGTGAAAGATAATATGAGTGAGTTTTGAGTCAGGATAGTTCACTCTAATCCGGAGGAGAGTTCTTGTTTGAACGCATGTGTACTTGTGAGGAGTGAAAGTATTACGCAACTCCTGATCCATCACTGAGTCTATCTTTGCTCAGGGACGAGCAAAAGGTAAGCTTGGGGGAGTTTGTTGACGGTCGTTAAGTATCAATTTTATATCGTCAACGCAGCAAGAGAAAGGACTAATATGAGTTCACCTATTAGATATAGGGGTTACACTTGTAATTCCACGAGTTTTGGTGATTGTCTATTTCGCGGGGGTTATCGAGAAAGAGAACCAAAGGAGGCCCACATGTCATGATTACATAGAGATAAAGACCGAACGGGTAAAATTGTATAATCTAGAAGACTCCGAAGGCAAACTCGGAAGCCGGGCCCACTGCGGGGGTGGCCGGTCGGCCGACCAGGGGGAGTCGGCCGACTCCCCACCTCCACCAATCAGTGGAGTCTCGTGGATCCCGCCTCCACCGCCTTTGAGGATGAATAATTATCGTCCATTTAGGTCGATTTGATCCGAGGGCTGTGGTTCATCCTAGGGGGCTATATATTCGAGCCCCGGCCCCCGGTGAAACCCTAATTCATTCAAGAGTTCATTCTCTCATCGAATTCGAGAGAAGCCGAGCCACCATCTCAATTAGAGCTCCATAGTTTAGTAGCATAGCTACATAGGAATAGATCTAGAGGGAATCAAGCCTAGCTTGGAGTCCGGATCTGTCGGAGTTCTTGGTAATTCCCCTCTACATTCTTGTAATATTCATCATTGTTCGTGATACTATAAGTAGTACTTTATTCTATTCTATTATATCAGACTTGACTTTGCTCTATTTGATTATGTTCTCAATTATATTGTTCTTAGTTTACTTTGATTATATGTTTAGCATAGTTGGACTAGAATTATATTTATGCATAGGATCGTATAGCGCTTGCTCATTAGGCCAATGGGTGAGTGGTAGATATTGTGTAGGCATGGTGCCTATACCGTATTTATCTGCGATTGCACCCTATATTCCGGATCGTGAGGTAGATCGCGGAGTGACAGTCTGTTGAGTCCTTTGTAGCCCTTCTCCAGTATAGGTCTAGCGAAACAAACCTATTACATTGAAGTCATTGCTATGTCTCTTGTCTTCTCTCGGTAATATCACTATGCATAGATGTAACCTTTTCCCGCCATGATTGCTAGATGTTCTTGCACTAATCATTGTATGCTTTGACTTTATAGTTAGAATAACATAGGATTATACCCTAGATCGTCCTAGTCCATGCTAGTGTTATAAGCTTAGAGTGCTAAGTTGAGATGGCTTATTACTATTATTTTATGTGGCTAAATGCTCTCATTTATCTTATGTCATTTATCATTCATTCCTATATTTTATGTGACACTTACCCCGTATGAGATGATCGATACGAGACAAGGTTAAGCTCTCCATTATAGCATGTGCATTGCTCATCACTCATTATCCAGTGCATTCCCTTCCCAGTGGTAAAATTATAAATAACGATACCTGGATTACTCTCGGTTAAAATGCTACGATGATATATTCTGTGCGCTTGCGGAACCTTCTTTATTTCAGTTGCACTTAATAGACATCAACAGCAAATCAGTTCTGTGGAAAGCCACATGAGGATGCCAATGCCCACCTCCAACACTTTCTGGAAGTGTGCAACACCTTCACGGTCAAGAACGTCACTGCAGATGCCGTTCGCCTTCGTCTTTTCCCATTCTCATTGTTGGGAAAGGGGAAGCAATGGTTCTACTGATAACAAGGCCGAGGTAACAACTTGGGACGGATGTGCCAACGCATTCCTCAAGAAGTTCTTTCCCGCGGGTAAGACCGGTGTCTGCGTGGGAAGATTTCAAGCTTCCAACAAAAGTCCGACGAGACGTTTCTCGAAGCATGGGAACGTCTCAATGAGTACATTCAAGCTGTCCCCATCACGGGATAGACGAATGGCTCATTATTCAAGGTTTCTACCATGGGCCGACTGCGTAGCCGGGTGACCTTGATGCTTCCGCTGGAGGGGCATTCTGCAACACAATGTCAGGGATGCCAAGGAGCTCATCGAGAAGATAGTGGTCAACCAAGGATGGAACGAAGAGCGCCTTCAGCCCAAGAAAAGAGGTGTCCACGCCCTTAGCGAGGTGGACATGCTCTCTGCCAAGATGGACCTCCTGATGAAGAAGATAGAGGGATCGCCCTCCAACAAGGAAGTGGAGGCCATCCAGACTCCTGCCGCGGTCTGTGCTGTGGGTACCGACCCATGGTGCGAGGTTTGCGGAGAGGAGGACCATTCGGGCAACAACTGCCCCATGACACAGGAGGAGGTGAACTTCGTCAACAACAACAACAACCACCACTTCAACAACGGGAATCGGCCCCAACAACAGCAATGGAGTTCACGCCCCTTCTACCAAGGCCAAGGTATGGGTTACAATAGTAATTCCGGTAATTCTTACCATAATAATTACGGTAATTCTTTTAATAACCAACCTTCCTTGAAAGAACTTGTCTTTGGTCAAATTAAAATTAATGATGGTCTTAATAAAAGAATGATGGCTAATGACAAGATCTTAGAAAGTCTTAGTGAGAAAATGGATAGCTTTAACTCGCTATGAAGAACCAATTGAGCTTTAATAAAATGTTAGAAAACCAGGTTAGCTCAATTAGCAAAAGAATGTCCCCACTTATGAGCAAGGTAAGATTCCGGCAAAGCACGAGGACCCTATTGAGGGCATCGGGTTGGTAACTACGGTTCGGTAAGCCTCATTCTCGTTACGTTGGGTAACGGTGGACTCACCGTTTGTCCCGAAGAAGGGAGACCCGGCCGCCGACTATCACTTGCCGAGATCGGACCGCGAGATCTTCGACAATGCTTTCTGCGACCTTGGATCCGGTGTCAACATCATGTCCAAGGTAACCTATGATAATCTGTTAGGGAGCCCGTTGCACCCTACATATGTGCGTTTGCAGATGGCGGACCAAACCATCCGGTTTCCCGAGGGGTTGGCACGGGATATCTTACTCAGAGTTCAAGATGAGTATATCCCTGTCGATTTCCTAGTACTGGATATGGGAGCCAACGTCGAAGTACGGTTCCCCTGGTGCGACCAGGGTGCTCCTTGTTCCCAAGTGCTTGGGTGAGCACATTGTTCTCCCTGTTAGAGTTGTGAGTGCCTTGCCTCACCTCGTCTTGGACCTGGGAGATCCTCCTGACGAGGGCGGTGACGACTGGATCGTCTATACGCTTTGTACTCTTTGGATGATTTAAGACATTGAAGCTCCCATCATCATCGTGACGGCAATTCCTCCCGATACAGTACATTATCGCCCTCTCCTCCCAATCTGCAGTCTCAATTTCAATGTTTTGTTCCATAAGTCTAGCCCGCTGTTGACGGTCGTTAAGTGTCAATTTTTACCGTCAACTAAACATGAGAAAGGACTAAAATATGTTCACCAACTAGATATAGGGGTTATACTAACGGAATTCCATGAGTTTTGGTGAATGTCTGTTTACGGGGTGACAACTGAAAATACCCAAGGAAGGCCCACATGTCGGGTTTACATAGAGATAATCGGGAACCGGTGAAAATTCATGTCTGGAAGGTTCGAGAAGGCTCTGGACCAAACGGGGCCCGAACGGGCTCGGTGGAGAGTCGGCCGACTCCCACCCTTTGGTCGGCCGACTCGTGACTGGACCAATCGGCATCGGCCTCGCGGATCCCCGTTCCACCGCCTTTGAGGATGAATAATAATCGTCCGTTTAGGTCGGTTTGATCCGAGGGCCGTGGTGCATCCTAGAGGGCTATATAAACAGGGCCCCGGCCCCTGGAGGAGGCATCCCTTAAACCTAATTCATTATCTCCCGGCGGGATCGAGTTGTAGAGGCGTCCCTTGAATGGATGACTTCTCTTCTCTAGAGAATTAGAGCTAGACATTCCAATGTAGTAGATTAGATCTAGATGAGAGTTAGGGAGAGCGGAGCTACGCTCCGGTTACGAGAAGTCTTCGAGAGATTTGGTATGTCTTTGTATCTACTCTTGTAAGACTTATGCTTCAATATATTTATCTTCTCTATCTACTTTATGCCTTTCATATGTATGCTTAGTATAGTTGTTACATTCTAGCATGGGATCTTCGCTCGTATTGAGTGCTCTAGTTATCATATGTAATTAGAGTAGTAATCGATAGTGTAGGCATGGTGTCTAGACTATAGGTTACCCGAGGTTGCGCCCAATCCCACGGATAGTTGTGGTAGCCCCGGAGGTGACAACGCTCTGTCGAGGGCCTTTGTATTCCACCACGTTCGGGTTGGTGTCTCGTAGAGCTCTCGGCAGCCTTCTCCCAACTACTCTTTACCCGGTCTTCTTCGAGAGTTGGAAAGGACTGCTGCTCCAAAGTGCTATTGTGTGATCGCTATATCTAACCATTCCCCGTTATCATAGAACCAAAGTAATAGAGAAGTATTTAGGAACTTTGATCTCTCCCGTTGTCCTCTCACTCTAGCTAGCTACTCATTTATCATAGAATTCTCATGTGTGCTTTATTATATTACCTTACATATATATATATATATATATATATATATCATTTACCCCTACTTTAGTCTAGTTGGTTTACTAAGTTAGTAGATACATGATGGTGAGTTATCCGATTCTTTAACCCTTGCTTCCCGTGGTAAAATATAAATAACGATACCTGGTTTACTCCCCGGTAAAATGCTACAATGGTATGTTACGTGCGCTTGCGGAATCCTTCTTATTTTAGTTGCACTTAACAAATACCAACACCCGCTTCTCAAATTCCGCCTCAATAACGGTCACCAACTTGGCATATCCACGGGAGCCACAATGATGTGGATTGTCGACTTCTGCGAGTTCTCCCGATTCTTCACGCTAAATGCTTGGAATTCCTCGGAGGCGCGGTGCTCCTTGAATTCCTCCCGAAATGGCGCCCGCTTGGGCAACTCTCCATGCGCAAAGTCCGGATCTCGATTTTGTGTAAGTATATATTTCTTGTAATTTTGATTCCCCCGAAATACTTGAACATTGACCCCATTTTTTCGTAGGTTTTCTTCCGGGCCTTCTCTACGTTAAATAAAAGGCCTTACGGAGGGAAAGTGAAATACTTTGGGATCTGTGACTCCCATATCTCTCTCTTGATATTAGCGGGACCACACCGGGTCCACCGCTTCCGGATTTTCCGTATCTTCCGGATCTTCTGGATCTTCCGGATTTTCTGGATTTGCTGGATTTTCAGGTTCTTTGCCCCTCCACTTCCAGTACTTCAAGGGGATAAAGTCCCTAACAAGGATGCCGAGGGTTGAGGGTATTTTCTCACAGCAATTTCCGGTGAGGCCGGCATCCCAAATTCATCAAATCTTGTGACCCGATAATGCTTGTCTTGATGAAGCTTTGTCGAGCCACGCTTGGTTCTGACTCTGGTGCGACCCGAGCCCTCTGGCCCTTGGGCCGGCGCATTGGCCTCCGCATTGGGCTCCGCATTGGCCTCCGCATTGGCCTCCGCATTGGCCGGCGTAGGTTCCTTCTAAAAATAGGAGTAAATTAATACCCTCTATCAATTGATTAACGGACGTGGCAACATCATAAAATCACACCTAATTTACCTGGTTAGGTTGGTTATCTTGGTCATAACCGCTTAGGTCCGTAAAATCACTCGGGCTATCAACATCCCGATTTGCTTGGTTAGCCCGATTGTGACCCGCAGCTTGCTCCCCAAGGTTTTTTCGGGAATGGGGAATGCGACGCATGGCTGTGACATGATTATGGTTAGTTCGCATGTTTACTAGGCACAATTATTATGAAAAAAGGGCAAAGATTTATTACATAGTGTAATATTAAGTGCCAAACTACTCATTGTTTCATTGAACACATGCTACTAAGTTGACAAACTACTCTACATCGCCTTCCCAATAAAAAAGCAATGACAATAGCCATAAGCACAAGCATGGCATCTTTCCAAGAATAAGGAGCAAAGATCGTCCTAGTCTTCCCATCTAAGACGGGTGGCTTCTCTTCGATCACTAGTGCGGCGGCTCTAAAATCACCGGTGGCGCATGCTCTTCAATCTCCAATGCCTCGCTCCCGGCGAGGGTTCGCAAGCCTCCACTCATTGTAGGCCCTCACGTCGGCTTACGTGTACTACTTCTTGTGCAAATTACCGGGGTAGCGATGTATTTGAGTGTTGCAATCCTCCCAAGTTCGATAGATTCCGAGTACGACCAACATGAACAACATAGTATGTTGCCATGGTTGACTACATATAATAATTTTAGAGCATCATTTAGAGCATATCATCTAGCATATCATCATTTTATAGCATCATTTAGAGCATATCATCATTAATTGTATAGCATATCATCATTTTAGAGCATAACATTTTTGAGCTTAACATCATTTAGCATGTCATTTAGCATATCAATTAGCATAACATTTAGCATATCAATTAGCATATCATTTAGCATAACATTTAGAGCTTATCATCTAAGAGCAGGGAGGGATCGATGGCTAACCACGTGAAGCACGATGGCGCCGGGCCGAAGGGGCAAAGTGGTGGTGCTCGTCGGAGTGTTGGTGGTGGCGCAGAGGAAGGGCCGGCGGTGGTTGTCAAAGGCGTGGAGAAGCCGGGATGGAGGAAGCGGCCGCTGGAGGTGCTCCTCCACACGGCGGGCGGCGGTGCTCGTCGGCGCGAGGGTGCTGGGGATTGAGGAGGGGCCTTTGGTGATACTGCTCCAAACAGCAGGCGACGGTGCTCGTCGCGAGGGGGTGGTGGCGCCGGAGTTCGGTGTCCGTGAAGGCGGCGGCGCTCGAAACATTTCATTGAACATGTAAGGGGCAGGGTGGAAGGTACCTACCTCGTGATGAGAGAAGCCCTGCGACCGCGCGCTCCAAATGTTGTGACCCGCAAGAAGAAGAAGCCGGAGGTGCGTGCGGCGGTGGAGTAGGCAGCGGCGTTTGTGCGCGCCGCGGGAGCGGGTGCAGGTGCGCACGGCGTTCTCGACTTGGCGCGCTAGGGCTGCTGATGCGGGCGGCGGCGGAGCGGGGTGGTGGCGGTCATCGTCAGCATGGGCGACGGTGGACCTGCTCCTCGATGCGGGCGGTGGCGGCGTGGGGTGGTGGCGGTCCTCATCGTTGCGGCGTCGGGCGGAGCGTGGGGAAGAAGAGGGAGAACGGGCGGGGAAATGAGGGGGAAATGAAACTTTCATTTTCCCCGCCCCGTTCGTTTATATACCGTACACCATCACTACCGGCGCCAACCACAAACCGGGCGAATTACATGCCATCCTCCGGCTCCAACGACAAACCGGCAATGCTTGTTATCCCCGCCGGCTTGGAGATACAAATGCGTAATGATCCCGATCACCGCCGGCTCTTAGCCGTGGGCCGCGTGTGATTGTTCTCGCGCGAGACTTTTAGTAAATTGGATTTTTAAACAGTATTTTTTGTGTAGTGTTTCTAGTTTCTCAAATGAAAAAATGTCCTATGTATCAAATTTAGATCTTGATGAGTTCTAACACTTTTGTATTCAAAAGTTTTTCATTTGAGATCATTTAGTGCCTCATTTGACCAAGTTTGACTAGGTCAACCTTGTTTGTTTTACAAAATACAATTTGACCGAACCCTAGATGGCCTCAGCTACAAAGATTGTCGAAGTGATCAGGTCCTACATGCCAGTTTTCGAAACCTTAGATGGCCTCAACTCGAGAACTCATGAATACCAAGATTGTTCCACTCAACAAGGTTTACATTCATACATAGGACATGTTTGCATCTGACAAAGTGTTGAGACCAATTAAACACTAGAGCAAACAAATTATAACTAAAACAAAATAAAATTACAACCTTACAAACCAACTATTATCAGATTCAATTTCTACCTAGGGGATTGGACCATTCACATTGACCCACTGTAGTAACCACATGTGCCAGTTGATGTCTCCGATCGTGTATCCTCTCTCAGTATTGATATAGTGCAGTGCCCTTATGAGTGCACTCTCCCGTGCCACATGAGACACAATGAATGGTCGACCGTAGACATCACCTACTGAAACTTCATCAGTGTGCTGCTTAGTGAACCTTATTCCGAATTGTTTGCCTTGTTCTGTGTCCAAGCCATTGGTGTCAACCCAATCGCAATCATACCAGAATGATCTGTAGCTTGGTTTAGAATGGCCATCAAACCACATGAAGAATATGTAACATCATGGAACACAATCTGCAAGTGGTGCAAAAAAAGATAATAATATTACTACTTAATAATTAAACAACAAATTATGTGCATGATCTAATTATATCAATATATATATGTTGATTGTACCACATCAAAAGTGTTGCTTCCCGCGGTCCATTCGCTAAGTGATATAGCAGTGTAACCTTGGTAACGCAAAGCCATCTCCTTGTAGTACGAGAAATTAGGGATATTGAATCCAACATGTCGAAGTGCATGTATGCAGAGGTTGACGGCACCTTCTTGGGCACTCCTCTGGGAGAAGCCCAGTGCCCCCCTTCGCCGGATATTGTTCTCGGTACCATTTGGGCGCCTTGAAGGGATGGTAAAACTAATTTCACACTGCCAGAGCTGAGGATTGGTGTCAGCAGGTGTCGTGACCACGTTCCAGCTTATCAATAGAGAACGGGGTAAGTGCTTCATGTAGCCATTCTAATGGGTCTATGAGCTGCGACATAAAATAAAATGCAATAATTCAACAACCATATATTTAACTAAATATTTCTATTTTGAGCGCAAAAAACATATGAGATATTGGAAAGTGATTTATACAATAGCTGGCCTAGGGAATGGCCTAACGGGCACATCAGGAGCAAATGGCTCAGCGCCGGCGTGGAAACCCAAGTGGTAGTGATGGCGGTAGCGGAGGTGGTACATTGTGCGTAAGACCCGATCGATAAATTCAACAATAAATATAGAAACAAAAATATATCATAAATAAAACTTGAGTAAATTAAAGCGAACTAGCTAAAAAAATATTCGAATGCAAAATAATCGAACTATATAGAAATTATATATGTACCATAGTAATATCCTGGGGCCATTGCAAAATTACGTCAAAGTTGATTTGGCAAGAAGTGAGAGTGGAAGTGAACTCGAGTTTGCGTTGGCGGAGTATGCATGTGGCCGGCTCCACATTTTATAGATGGAACTTAGTTATCACAAAAATGGCTCGGGAACAACAACCGGCCGTGATATGTAACATTCGCAGCCGGGCCGTGGTTACAACCGGCGGTGATACCGCTTACCGCCGGCGCCTTCCAAGAACCGGGCAAGGATACCCCCGCCATGTCGAATTGACATGCTCGCAAGCCGCAAACGATGCATGCATGGATGCTGCAATCGATGCATGCATGGATGCATGGATGCTGCAATCGATGCATGGATTTTTAATAGTGTCCAGGGATAGATAGGTAGGGGAAATGTATTTTTATTTAATTTTAGACCATCATGGATATGTGTGCAAAAACAATACCATGGGAAAGAGGGCTTTTAATAGTAAATAGTGAAATATTTATTTAGAATGAGTACAAAGATAGAAGACAAAAAAATCATAAAATACATGTTTAATATATGATAACAAAGACCTTTTACTAAAATTACATCCATGTGTATCAACACATTGTAATTTAACCACCTCAAGATAATTCTTGTTGCATCCTCGGGGAGGTGGTTATGAGCTGTGCCTATTGAGATTATATAGGAGGTTATGCAAAAGTTGATTTGCATGACCTCGGTGATTTGTGACGACGGCGAAAACTCCATGGACTTGCAAGCACAGTCGTAGGAATTGCTTGCACATTCGTAGGACTTGCTTGTGCAGTCGCCGTGTACCCCAAAATTCGGCTCAGCTGATCTTCAGTAGAATTCTTCTAGCACCAAATGTGTGCACCATTTTGGTGGACTATTATGATGCCTAAAGATATTTGAATGTGGAGGGCTTGATCCCACAGAGAAGCCATGTATTTGAAATATCAGAAAGAAAGAATGAACTAGAGACATAAGGAGAATGATACTGCAAACCATGGTTGAGGCTCTATGCTAGAGGAGGGCCATTTTATAGACCCCCTGCCATGGTAGGTGGGAGCAAAGGTGCTCCCCAAGTTGTGCTGATCGAGGAGCACGCCCCCAATAAGGAGTCTCATATCACCGCCGGCGCTTATTCAAAACCGGCGGTGATTGGCCTCCAACGGCCTTTTTTATAAAAGCCGAGCCCACTGCGGACGCAGGCTCTACCGGTGCCGGTCTACCAAGGCCGGTCCGTGGTTAGTGCCGGGCGGTGATTGGCCACCAACGGCCATTTTTTTTGTGTAGATATCCGAGCCGATCGCGGACGCAGCTCTACCGGTGCCGGCCCGTGGTTAGAGCCGGCAGTGATTGGCCACCAACGGCCATTTTTTTGTGCGCATATCCGAGCCGACCGCGGACGCAGCTCGCCGACTGGCGCGGCGCAAGCCAGGGCCTGGGATTCCTAAAGGCCTTGGATTCCTGCCGACGTGGTCGGCAGAAATTCAACAATAGGGTGCCTTCTTGCGTCGTATTTCGTTTAGATAACAATGGCACCTGTGAAGTAAGATTTTTAAAGAAAGGAATGTGTGAAGTAAGAACAATGGAAAAACAATGATATATTTATTCGAGAGATTACAAAGATAGAAAAGAAAAAAACAATATAAACAAATTACAAATATGATCACCGTCAATGTTACCATCCATGTCTATCAACACATTATAATTTAACCACCTCAGAGGGATTCTTTAGCATCCTATGGTCCAACAAAGTGATGAGGTGGTTATGAACTATGCCTTTCGAGATGATCAAGGAAGGCAACCACGCACCGCAGAACTCCTCCGTGGGACAAGCAACCGGCGCGTGCATGGCCATCTCTCAAAGTCATTGGTTCGGTGGCTATCATGGGGTCAGTGCAATCTTCAATGTCTTCTCCGACTAGGTAGATTTCACGTACGGACTTGCAAGCCCAATCTTGGGACTTGCAAGCAGTCCTCATACTAACAACACCAAGACCCCAGGAGGAAATTCTTTCCCTCCTCGCTGGAGACACTAATATGTCGCATAGCTATTCGCAGAATTCTTCTAGCACCAATCTATGCACCATTTTGGTGACTACTACGAAGCATGTCGATATTTGTATGTGGAGGGCTTTCACAAAAGAAGCTATATGTATTTAGAAATACCGGAGAATCTAAGAACACAAACACAAGTAGCCATTGTCATGGAGAGGCTCTAGAGGTTTGTCATGGAGAGGCTCTAGAGGTTGGAGGGCCTTTTATAGAGCTCTTGTCGTGGTAGGTGGGAGCAGTGCTCCTGCTGTGGTGATCAGAGGGAGCAGGAGCACTCCACTTGAATCTCCCTATCACTTTGCGGTTCTTCTCACAAGCCGGTAGTGATATACAATCCCTACCGGTTTGTGATACGAACCGGCAGTGATAGGGTCCAACGGTTACATTTTTACAAATAATAAGTCGAGCCAACCTTGGATTCGAACTCAGGGCAGGTATTTTTTTTATTAATATCAAATCCTAAAAAGGGTGGTGCCCACCGGATTCGAACTCAGGGCTCGACCACAAAAAAATCAATTTGAGTTTTGACCGCTTGAGCTATATATGTGTTCTAAGTGCAAGGCATATCTTTTATATATAGTTTATAAAAAAGAAGTTCAATTCAATAAATCAAAAAAAATTATCTACCATATACCAGTTTAGAGGTACACAAGTAATATTAATTAGAATACATATATATAGTTGGTGAACAGCGTCCGACTACAGATTACATAGTTATCAATAATCTAACTATCCTTTGGTGGATCAACAATAAGGGCCTCATTATGATCGCGCCTTATGTAAGCTGGTTCGTCACCCTATCCAATGTTAGTTAGGGATACGGTCGACCCGAATGCAGGAATTTCCTCATAGCCCCTATAGCCTTCTTCATCCGTCACTCCATCGACGCTGACAATCTTTCTTTTGCCTTGAAAGACTACACTTCTCGCGTTGTTTGCATTGTCTGTTGCGTAGAACACTTGCATTGCATCTTTTGCGAGGATGAAGGGGTCGTCTTTTTAAGGTCAACCGTAGTCAACCCATCTCGGTTCTTTCTTGATTTCGTTTAGATGGACCCACTTGCGCGAAAAAAAGGGCTACTGCACCAAGCCATACGATAGCTCCCATATCTCCTCTATGATACCATAGTATGTCTCAATCACATAGCCGTCTTCGTCTTCGCATTGAAACAAACACCACTATTCTAATTTGCACTCTTTTCATCTTGCTTTTTGGTGAAAAATGTGAAACCATTGACCTCATATCCCTGGTACATAACAAAGTGACTAGAAGGCCCCCTGGCTAATTTGTCCAGTTGATTACCCAACGTTACTGTAAGCAAGCGACGTGGCAACCAGTCAACAAATTCGATTTTATGTTTTTTATGATGCCAAGCCCATAACCTTTGCGGATAATTACGTAGCAACTCTTGATGGTGTTCTTCAATGTATGGCATCACCTCCTTGGCTTGCTGGAGAACAGTGAATTGAGCATGTGTCCAAGACACATAGTCATCTACTGTACACGGTTGGCACCTAGTCTGCCTTGGTGACGGGACTCAGGAACTCCTGCCTTGTTGATGTCCATATAATTTGTGCAGAATTCAATGGACTCCTCCGTTGACCATCCCTCAACCATGCTCCCTTCTGGTCTGAATTTGTTCCTAACATACTTCCTAAAAATTTTCATCAACCTTTCGAAAGGGAACATCTGATGTAGGTACATTGGACCAAGTGCTCTTATTTGGTCAACCAGGTGAATGAGAAGATGGACTTACATATCAAAGTAAGTTGGTGGAAATTGCATCTCTAAACTAGAGAGAACTTCAGCAATGTCGTCCCAGTAGCTGTTGTAGCGTGCTCGGATCAATGACCTTTTTGAGATCGCATTCATGAACCAAAGACAACTTTGTGACCACTTTGTGAACATCTTCCGTCAGGGATACCACGCAAGGCACTGGGAGAAATTGAGTCATAATGACATGACAAATACATGGGCCTTCATAGGTCCATAGTTGAACTTGTGTTCTTTCTTGTTCACTAGCCTCTTTGGGTTTGCACAAGAGTCTGTCGGAACTTTTAGTTTATCGAAGAATGAAATTAACATCTCCTCGCTCTTTCTTGCTTAGTGTCCAAGACGCAACTCGGAAGTACATATTGGCCATTTCTTGAACCACAGGATGCAGCTCTGGCCTGATTCCCAAATACTCCATGTCTTTGCGTGTGTCGTACGAATCCTTATGTGTCCCCCTGTATAACACCCTGGTTTTCAAAAGAGAACCAAAGGCCGTCATATGTGTGCCCAGGAAGTCCACACATATAACATAGAATGGAAATATCAGTAACAATGTACTATAAATAACGATAATATACTTAATAACACTTACAAACATCAGCTAACGCGGAACGGATTGCAGAACTCCACTTCAGGCTCCATCTTCACAGGGACAGTTGACTGGGGGCTCCGTACGCCAAGCAACTCAGACATCTCAATGCCTTTGTTCTTCTAATTACACCTTGCTAGCAAACTATAGCAAGGTGAGTCCATGTCGAACTCAACAAGTACAGGCGAAAAGTAATATGATATGCATGGCTTGAACAAGGTAAAGCTCAGAAGTATAACTGCGGTAGCACTTTTAGTAGGAGGTGTATTTTAATTAGCAACCTACTACTAATCAACTTGGTATAAAAGCCCAACCCTTAATTAAGGTTCAAGTAGAATTAAGAGTTTATTAACATCATCATTGTATTATATAGATCATAACATGATCATCATATAAATGAGATCGCTATCTCAGAGAACACAGGATGGCAATCCTGATAAAAACCCGAGGTAGCAACCTCCATAAACTTCTCCATCAATCCATGAGGTCCATTTGCTAATCCGTAGGGCGCCGGCCGCTCGAACCGAGAGCACGGACGATATATCGGTTTGATCAAACTCGCGAGGGTGTACACTTTCCCTCCGTGTCATGATTCCCGTATGCCCGGGGTCATGACTCCCCAAAACACTACCAAGGTGAATGGGCAGGGTCTCACTACGAGGCCGTTCACGTGTCATAGGTAGTGGTAGCCCGATCGCAATGTCCCAAGCACATGAGAGACGTCCCGCACACGCCGCTCCGTCGCGGATCTCCCAGAACCCTCATGCTTCGAACTTGGGATCACCCTTCTCACCATAGCTATGGCACCCGTCGGCAAGTTACCAACCTACCTATGATGACTCCCGATAATTTGCCAAGCCAGAGCCATATAGCCTGGAGTCGTACGGATTGTCCCAGCTTGAACCGTCTAGGAACCCGTCCTTAAAGGAGAGCGGTACACGGATGCCCCCGTCGCTACGGGTCTCCACACTAGCATCCGCATCTCTCTTGCTTCACCAACCAATGATGCATCCCACATCAGACATCTCCACCATGGCCGCAGCCATTACCATCAGCTTTACTTACGAAGCAATATTTTAATAACACATCATTAATGAGTAGGTAAGAGGAGCACTAGCGAGACCTATATCCTATCTATAAACCCCCCATGGGTAATATGGATAGTAGTGGCTAGTATGTCCTTAGGTTTGATGTATTAAACACATGCATGCAATTAGTATGAAAGTTCATAGGTTCAATATGATCAAAGGGTGCCTGCACTTGCCTTAAATCCAAAGTCTAGTTGTTCCAGAGTTTCCAACTCTTCTATCTTCTGGTCTCCAACCTCAGTTGCACTTGTTAGTCCTCAGCTCCGGGTTTTCAGCAATTGTTGATTGCCCGTCGTCTACTCGCAACAAACAAGCACACAAAAAGACAACACTGAGAACAAGCATTACACAAAAGAAACGCTAAAGAAAGAACATACTAAACAATAGAGCTCGAAGCTACGATCTTGAGAGCGCAATAATGACTAACCAAAGAGCTATCGTTAAGAGGGTACCACTGATTAGGTAGGCTAAGCGTGTTTTGAAAAGAGCACTAAAGGACCACTAATCAAACTTAGTTCTAAGCTGTATTTTGAAAAGCATTAAATGAGGATATCATCACTGCTAACGCGTGGCTTACGTCGAGACGATTCCAACGAGTCCAAGATCGCCTAAAACGGAGCTATAACGGAGAAGTTATGGCTAAAACAAGGTCAGGGGCTAATCTGTAGAAAAGAGGACCTAAGTCTAATTACTTTTGAACTGCGCTGGACTAAACAGAGATTATGGATAACCGCAGGGGCTTTTCTGAAAAACGGCCAGCGCTTCCGCGGCTTGACCAGGTTGACCTGGTCGACGCTTGCGTGGCGCTGACGTGGCGCCAGCGTGGCTGCCACGTCGGCAGCTTGCGGGGCCGGGTTGACCCGCGGTTGACCGGGCGGTCAACAGCTGATCTGAGCCGTCCGGCTCAGATCCGGCGGCTGCGGATGGTCGAGCGGGGTGGGTCGCCGGAACAGTGGCCTGGGCGGCGGCGACTCGCCGGAGGCTCGCCGGCGTTGGCCGGATCGGCTCTCTAGGGCACGGCGGCCTAAGCGGAGGGCACAGGGAGGACGGGAGTGACCTCGCAGAGCCGATGCGATGCTTCGCGGCGGCGGAGATGGGCCGGGGGTGGCCGCGGCACGCGGCGGTGCCATTGTTGCTGGGTGGAGCTCGGCGGCGGGCGGCTACGCGACACGGTTGGGCGGCGCGAACGCGCTGGCGCGTAGCGCGTGCGAAGGCGGACGCGATGCGCACCTCGGCGTCGGTGCCTAGCGGCGGGACGCGGCGGCGCGCGTGACGAGGCAGGGCAAGTCCGGTGGCAGGGCTACGGCGACGGCGCGCGGGCACGCAAGGGTGAGAAGGCGAACGGCGAGTGGACTGCCGGCTTCCTCACCTTGAGGTGAATCTCGTCGAGGTATTCTCGTCGGCGGGGGCGCGAGGATGACGGAGAACGGCGGAGGCAGCTCCGAGCTTGAGATGGCGGCTATGGCGGTGGCGCTCTGCGCGAGCTCGGGCACGGGTGGCGGCGCGGCTCCTAGGGTTGCAAAGGGGGCGCGGCGCTCGGGGCAGCGCCCTTTATAGGCCGCGACGAACCTAGGGTTGCGCGCCCAGGGCGAATCGACGGCGGCGGCGTTCTCCGCACGATGCGGGAGGTCGGGGATGACCCGGAGGGACGCTGACAGGTGGGGCCCTCTGGCGGGACCCGCCTGGCAGCAGCTGGGCGCGGGCGCTGGCTTGGCCGGCCGCCGGGCCGGCTTGGCTGGGTCGCTACGCGGGCCGCTCGGCCGAACGCGGGAAGGGGAGGGTGGAGCCATAGCGGGCCGCGGCTGCTGGGCTTGGCCCCTGCGCGCAAGGCAGGCCGGCAGGGGAGCTGAGCCGGGCCGCCGGCCTACTGCCGCCGGCCTTAGCGGGCCGAAAGAGGGAGAGGGCCAAAAAGGCTAGAGAAAAAAGAAAGGAAAAAGAGAAGGCTTTTCTTTTTCTAAAGCTTGGTTTCCAAAGCCCTTTTTCAAATAATTATCAAACCATTTTGAATCCAACTCTTGGGAAGCCTTTTTGGGGATTTTGGTAAATATATTTTTGTAAGTATAAAATCATTTTCTTCACACTCAAACACAAGCGAAGCAAGACACACCACACAAACCACTTTGATTAACTTTATAAAAGTTTTATAAAACCACATTCTCCTCATTTTATATTGGAAATAATTGAATTAAATCTTGGTTATTTTTAGGAAAAATTAATAAATCCTTTATTTTATTTAGTGTTTTCTAATAACAACCCGAACCCAAATTTTAGGATGTTATAGATCTACCCCACTTAACATGAATCTCGTCCCGAGATTCGGAAAGACTTGGGATAAAGATAAAGATGATCAAGATTGATTCGGAATCTTGGATGAGACATGATATAGAGATTCTGAGAATTTCCAATGGTTTGCTACTGAAACTAAGGATTGATCCTCCAGAGTGTCCTCATGATCCGAAACAAAGCAGATAAATGAGTCAGGGATTAACCATACCCAAAAGGTTAAGTCGAGGATCAAGGTTAACTCAAATTTATTGATAACCCATGACAAGGATCTTTTTGAAGATTCTCAAGGATTAAGAACAAGGTTGAACATAGTTCCTCCAAGTCATTACAAGATTACCAAACCAGGCGTGGGAATTGAATCACAAATGCTTCACACACTAGGTTATGAAGACAAGGTGACAAATTAGCATTAATCTCACTGAGACAATGCATGTTCTTCAATTTATCCTCTGAAAAGCTCAGAGAGTGAATGGGCTTCGATTCTTGAAGGATTTGCTCTTCCTTGTTCAAAGGTTCACTTTGTGCAATGAATAAACTCAAGGGTCAACACGGATCAACCAGATGGATCGAGACTTCTCTGGGATCTCTAGTGACATAACATAGAAAGATTGTAGATTGATAAACATCAATCATAACAAAGAAGAGTTGGTCACACGAAAAGGATAGGTTGAGCTCTGTGTGCTTACTTTTCAAGAGCAATGAGACATAGGTCTATGAAGTAATATAAGATCGATATCGAGGACAAGGATGGGTCCTTCCAACTGATATCATGAGATGACTAAAGATGGGTTCATGATAAAATATCTCATCAGAGCAACTTATATAATGGATCATGATTATAAATCACGTTACCATCGTGTTCCAAGCAACACCCATGTGTGTGCACCCACATGAAGCTCTTGGTTACATCGTGGCACCGTCAGTTATTAATCAAGACATCATTACCAAGTTTACTACCAATTTGCTATCTCTCATGACATAGGTATAGATCTTGCATGGTTAGGTATCACATGCAAGATGAAAGAATGATCACGAAGTTTAGAGGATAGGATGATCAAGGTTACTTCGACTTCACATTGGGAAACGCACCAACACACCTTAAAGATCCATGTAAGGTGATGATTTTAAAAGGAATAGCAAGAACATAGAGATAGAAGACCTCATATCACTAAATGCGAGTCAGGAGCAAGGGTTGGCCTACATGCCATAAAGGACAAGAGTACATCTCCTGGTGCTCACAATTCCTTGGTCCAAATGAAAGGATTTAATATTTGGTGAGGAATGTCCAAAGGAAATGAAGATTGATCTTCCAACATTCGTGCCATATTAACTCTGGGTTGTATGAGTCGTAGAATATGGACTGCAGGTTGGGGAGGGAAACAGAGGTGATCATATGATAGATAAAACTCAATCCTTTAACTCTTGGTAACTTGAACCTCAAGATACTCTAGATCAAAGATAGTAGCGGATGCTACTCCACTTTAACCAAGTGTTACTTAACATTAACTCCGATGTGAGAGCATCTTCTTGATTTGAGATGTATGAGACATATGGTGAAAGTATTTTGAATTATCAAAGATTAACAAGGAGAATGAGGACAGATTCCTTCAGGCCTTCATGCTTTCCTTAACTCTAGGCCTATGATGAGATGTAAAAGAGAATCAAGTGTAATGAGATGTTGAAGAGATATATATGGATCTTTTGCCATCTTTATGTCCTATGACCAGAGACACTTAGGATTGATTGAGCTGGGTAGCAAACGCTACCCCACTTAACAGAATTCTTACTTATCTCCAAGAGCATTGATAGGAACACCATCTTGTCAGAACTATCTTCAGAATATTCCTCTGGAAACTTCATCTTTAAAGGACTCACATAACTCCCTCTCCTCTTACAAGAATCTTGCCTTGAGATTCGAAGAGAGTAGCAGAAAGAATGATAGATTTTTTTTTTTTGATATGGAAAGATAGCCCGAGGTAGCTTCATGATAAGATAACTCATTCCAAACATTTACATGCACAACTTGACTTGATGAGTATCTCATATCTCATATTCAAACACTAAAAGTCTCGTAGCGTCGAGGAAAGAAGCAATACTTTATTAAATCGGGGATTACAACCGAATTTGGAAACAAGCACTAAAAGCCAAAAGACACCGATGACTTCAAGTGTAATCTTGAGTGTTTTCAAATTCAATCCTTTCTCCTGATGGGGTTGTTAGAGACACTGAGCGTTGAGCTTGGTTAATCACCCTACGACAAGATTTTAACCATCTTCTTCCTAGAACGATGTCAACCTCCAATGTCTCTAGAACTGCGAGGTTCGCTTCAAAGTGTTCGCCCTTTATGTTGAGCTTCACTTTTGGGCATGAGTAGGTTGCTCTTATATTCCCTATTGGAGACTTGACTAGCATGGGTTTCCACATTGGTAACGTAGGCATCTCATGATCCGCAGTAAATTTGCTTGAGATAAAAGAATGTGATGCACTTGAGTCAAACAAGGCAACAGCAGGAGTTAAGTTGACTAAAATCGGTCCATACACCACATCTTGTGCTCCACGAGCAAGTTTATATCCATATGGTTTAAGCTTCCATGCTTGTATCTTGTTTTCACATCACTCCTTGATACCTTGTTGCCTTGTTGTTGGGTTGTACTAGCACTTGTTAGAGATGATTCTATAATGGCGGGATCCCGACTTCGTCATTAAGTACTTGTCGATTCTTCATGGGCAAGACCGAGCATAGTGTCCTTCCCGTGCACAACGATAACACACCACATCATTAGGAGCTTCTTGGGTATTACTAACTAGTTGATTATGAGGGTCCTCTTTTGCTTTAGCTTCTCCATTAGTTTGCTTCTTAACCTGCTTTCTCTTCTGAGGTTGAAACTCTTTATATGTTATGGTCCATCCATCTACACATATCTCTGGCATGAAACATGAAGGGGCATCCAACTTTCTAATGTGTTGAGGTATTTGCTGAGGGATTGCGTCTAAGCCAAGCTGTGAGATAGAATTCAAGTCTGTCTTACTCCTCAAAAGTAGCTCTTGCGAGACCGTTTTCCTTTTCTTGTTTGATTGAGTCTGAAGCTTCTGGGATGCCTCAACTCTTTCATCACTTGACTTGTTCTGAAGACAAGATAAGCCATAATGTCTGCAACAATGACATGGCTCTCGAATTCCAAGTGCTTCATTAAGGTTGCCTTCATTGGATTGTAGATTCTTCCCTGTCTCTGCAACTAGCATTTTCATCCGCCCTTCTCGAGTTTCATTGGTCGACTTTCCTAAATGAAACTGGATATCTGCTTGTGATTCCACTCCACTTATCTTAAGATCCTGCATAGTCGATGACTTGTGCTTGACAGTAGAGGATGAGGGAAACATGGATGGATCTTCTTGACACTTGAGAATAGCTCCTTCAATGTCACCTTGGAGAAGTAGAGCTTGCACCGACAAAAGATTTTGGAGCTTAGTTGTCTGAACTCTTGTCATCTCGAGGATATGAGCCTGCCAAGCTTTCATCTGTTCATTGCTCGTTGGAGTTGCTGAAGTGGTCTCCTGACTTCGATCATTAACATCTTTTCCATTGACACCACCGATTGTGTTTTCCATCTGATGATGTAACAAGGACTAGATAAGTAGGGGTGTATAAGGATATAAAGCATGATGTCAAGTAAGATAGGAGTTAGCAAAGATCGGGATTGTTAGAAGGATAGCTAGGATAAGAGAGGACTCTACCCCACTTTAACAAAGATAGAGCTACACTTCCAACTTCACCTTCAGAGGCTACTTTGAAACACTAAAAAGGAGACGACACACAGACAAAAACCACAAACAAGCAAAACAAGCCTACAACATACCATCGATTCTACACGTGCTTCTTCTTCAATGGTGGTCATCCTAAAGGGCAGATGATTTATGATAAGGGCCATCGAAATTTTTTTTTAAACAAAACTGGTTCATAAACTTTTAGTGAACCAATCAAAATAAAAATTCAAGGAGATAAGAAATTAATAGCTCGAAGGAAGCTATTCAAGGAGGGGATACAACTCAAGGATGAAGATAATCATCGAATTCAATGATCAAGGGTTGACAAAATAGTTTTGTAACAAAATAAGCTTTTGAAAATGACCAAGCTATCTTGGCATACGTCCTACATCGACATTGAGCCGATACCATCTATAACACCCCGGTTTTCAAAAGAGAACCAAAGGCCGTCATATGTGTGCCCAGGAAGTCCACACATATAACATAGAATGGAAATATCAAGAATAATGTACTATAAATAACGATAATATACTTAATAACACTTACAAACATCGCCTAACGCGGAACGGATTGCGGAACTCCACTTCAGCTCCATCTTCACAGACGGTTGACCGGGGCTCCGTACGCCAAGCAACTCGCACATCTCAATGCCTTTGTTCTTCTAAGTACACCTTGCTAGCAAACTATAGCAAGGTGAGTCCATGTCGAACTCAACAAGTACAAAGCGAAAAGTAATATGATATGCATGGCTTGAACAAGGTAAAGCTCGAAGTATAATCAAGGTAGCACTTTTAGTAGGAGGTGTATTTTAATTAGCAACCTACTACTAATCAACTTGGTATAAAAGCCCAACCCTTAATTAAGGTTCAAGTAGAATTAAGAGTTTATTAACATCATCATTGTATTATATAGATCATAACATGATCATCATATAAATGAGATCGCTATCTCAGAGAACACAGGATGGCAATCCTGATAAAAACCCGAGGTAGCAACCTCCATAAACTTCTCCATCAATCCATGAGGTCCATTTGCTAATCCAGAGGGCGCTGGGCCGCTCGTAACCGAGAGCACGGACGATATATCGGTTTGATCAAACTCTGCGCAGAGGTGTACACTTTCCCTCCAGGTCGTGATTCCCGTATGCCCGGGGTCATGACTCCCCAAAACACTACCAAGGTGAATGGGCAGGGTCTCACTACGAGGCTGTTCACGGGTCATAGGTAGTGGTAGCCCGATCCAGCAATGTCCCAAGCACATGAGAGACGTCCCCGCACACGCCGCTCCGCCGGATCTCCCCAACCCTCATGCTTCGAACTTGGGATCACCCTTCTCACCATAGCTATGGCACCCGTCGGCAAGTTACCAACCTACCTATGATGACTCCCGATAATTTGCCAAGCCAGAGCCATATAGCCTGGAGTCGTACGGATTGTCCCAGTTGAACCGTCTAGGAACCGGTCCTTAAGGAGAGCAGACACGGATGCCCCCGTCGCTACGGGTCTCCACACTAGCATCCGCATCTCTCTTGCTTCACCAACCAATGATGCATCCCACATCAGACATCTCCACCATGGCCGCAGCCATTACCATCAGCTTTACTTACGAAGCAATATTTTAATAACACATCATTAATGAGTAGGTAAGAGGAGCACTAGCAGACCTATATCCTATCTATAAACCCCCCATGGGTAATATGGATAGTAGTGGCTAGTATGTCCTTAGGTTTGATGTATTAAACACATGCATGCAATTAGTATGAAAGTTCATAGGTTTAATATGATCAAAGGGTGCCTGCACTTGCCTTAAATCCAAAGTCTAGTTGTTCCAGAGTTTCCAACTCTTCTATCTTCTGGTCTCCAACCTCAGTTGCACTTGTTAGTCCTCACTCCGGGTTTTCAAAGAATTGTTGATTGCCCGTCGTCTACTCGCAACAAACAAGCACACAAAAAGACAACACCGAGAACAAGCATTACACAAAAGAAACGCTAAAGAAAGAACATACTAAACAATAGAGCTCGAAGCTACGATCTTGAGAGCGCAATAATGACTAACCAAAGAGCTATCGTTAAGAGGGTACCACTGATTAGGTAGGCTAAGCGTGTTTTGAAAAGAGCACTAAAGGACCACTAATCAAACTTAGTTCTAAGCTGTATTTTGAAAAGCATTAAATGAGGATATCATCACTGCTAACGCGTGGCTTACGTCGAGATGATTCCAACGAGTCCAAGATCGCCTAAAACGGAGCTATAACGGAGAAGTTATGGCTAAAACAAGGTCGTGGGCTAATCAGAGAAAAGAGGACCTAAGTCTAATTACTTTTGAACTACGCGCCGGACTAAACGAGATTATGGATAACCGCAGGGGCTTTTCTGAAAAACGGCCAGCGCTTCGCGCTTGACCAGGTTGACCTGGTCGACGCTTGCGTGGCGCCGACGGGGCGCCTGCGTGGCCGCCACGTCGGCAGCTTGCGGGGCCGGGTTGACCCGCGGTTGACCGGGCGGTCAACAGCTGATCTGAGCCGTCCGGCTCAGATCCGGCGGCTGCGGATGGTCGAGCGGGGTGGGTCGCCGAACAGTGGCACAGGCGGCGGCGACTCGCCGGAGGCTCGCGGCGTTGGCCGGATCGGCTCTCTAGGGCACGGCGGCCTAAGCGGAGGGCACAGGGAGGACGGGAGCGACCTCGCGGAGCCGATGCGATGCCCGCGCGGCGGAGATGGGCGGGGTGGCCGCGGCACGCGGCGGTGCCATTGTTGCCGGGCGGAGCTCGGCGGCGGGCGGCTACGCGACACGGTTGGGGCGGCGCGAACGCGGCTAGGCGTAGCGCGTGCGGCGGACGCGATGCGCACCTCGGCGTCGGTGCCTGCGCGGCGGACGCGGCGGCGCGTGACGAGGCAGGGCAAGTCCGGTGGCAGGGCTACGGCGACGGCGCGCGGGCACGCAAGGGTGAGAAGGCGAACGGCGAGTGGACTGCCGGCTTCCTCACCTTGAGGTGAATCTCGTCGAGGTATTCTCGTCGGCGGGGGCGCGAGGATGACGGAGAACGGCGGAGGCAGCTCCGAGCTTGAGATGGCGGCTATGGCGGTGGCGCTCGCGCGAGCTCGGCACGGGTGGCGGCGCGGCTCCTAGGGTTGCAAAGGGGCGCGGCGCTCGGGCGCGCCCTTTATAGGCCGCGACGAACCTAGGGTTGCGCGCCTGTGGCGAATCGACGGCGGCGGCGTTCTCCCGCACGATGCGGGAGGTCGGGGATGACCCGGAGGACGCGACAGTGGGGCCCTCTCGGGACCCGCCTGGGTAGCCGGGCGGGCGCTGGCGCTGCAGGCCGGCCGCCGGGCCGGCTTGGCTGGGCGCTACGCGGGCCGCTCGGCCGAACGCGGGAAGGGGAGGGTGGAGCCATAGCGGGCCGCGGCTGCTGGGCTTGGCCCCTGCGCGCAAGGCAGGCCGGCAGGGGAGCTGAGCTGGGCTACTGGCCTACTGCTGCCGGCGGCCTTAGCGGGCCAGAAAGAGGGAGAGGGCCAAAAAGGCTAGAGAAAAAAGAAAGGAAAAAGAGAAGGCTTTTCTTTTTCTAAAGCTTGGTTTCCAAAGCCCTTTTTCAAATAATTTTCAAACCATTTTGAATCCAACTCTTGGGAAGCCTTTTTGGGGATTTTGGTAAATATATTTTTGTAAGTATAAAATCATTTTCTTCACACTCAAACACAAGCGAAGCAAGACACACCACACAAACCACTTTGATTAACTTTATAAAAGTTTTATAAAACCACATTCTCCTCATTTTATATTGGAAATAATTGAATTAAATCTTGGTTATTTTTAGGAAAAATTAATAAATCCTTTATTTTATTTAGTGTTTTCTAATAACAAAGAACCCAAATTTTAGGATGTTATACCCCGGTGTTCATCAAGGTGTTAAGTGTGTGAAAGCACACGTTTTAGTAATGTGCATGGGATCAAGATCGTATGCGTACGTACAAAAATGTCCAAGAAGGTAGTTTCCAAAATACTAATTTTTTTTCTTCCGTATGCTCTCCTCAGCGCTTTTTAGCCCCTTGCCCCTTGCCAACGTCCAGTTTGTTAAGTTTTGCAAGTATCTCGTTTCCCGTTTCGATACTTAGGAGGCTTACGTGTCTCAACCTCGTCCATCAAAATTTATCTTGTTTTTTTGGAATCAGTGTTTAATAGGCAGGAACTTACGGTGCCCCAATATAACCATTTTTGAGTTATTGGGTAGGTGTACCACATCGCCGTCTAGGCACTCGACACAACCTCGTATAGCGTTTTGTCTTCTCTCCGACACGGAACCTCGCCCGGAAGGTCAGGATTGTAACCAAAGTACCACCTTGACAAGTGATTTCTTCCTTTTGTACTCGATCCCAAACATGCTCAACACCCTTCTTGAACAGATCCAGTAGTTCATCGACAACTGGCTCTAGGTAAGTGTTGATGTCATTCCCAGGTTGCTTTGGGCCTTGGATCAGTAATGGCATCTGGATGTACGACCGCTTCATAACGAGGTGAGGCGGAAGGTTGTATATACAGAGCATCACTGGCCATGTGCTATGAGTGCTTCTAACCTGGTCAAAAGGATTCATCCCATCCGTGCTCAATGCAACCCAAAGGTTCGTTACATCTCCACCGATTTCCTTATAGAACATGGTTTTCGAGTCCTCCCTGTCCATCGGCGGATGCCTCAAGATGCCGTCGTTCTTACGGTCCTCACCATGCCGGCCAGAGCGGCTTTGGCTGTCTTCGCACATGCGAATAGCCTACATATCCGTGGAGCTATAGGGAAGTACCAGGCGACCATTATGGGGCCTCCTCTCGTCTTCGTACCCTCCTCCTCCTCCGACGGCTCTGACTTGTACCATGGATGATTACAAATGGGGCAATTATCCAGGTCAATGTATTTGCCGTGGTACAATATGCAGTCATTGTAACACGCATGTATTCGTTCAACCTCAAGTCCAAGGGGGCAGATCATTTGCTTGGCCTGGTATGTATTTTCCGGTAGCCCACTGCCTGCAGGAGTATTTTCCCTAGTTTACCTAACAAGTCATCAAAGCCTCGTATCGCTCAAGCCGTTTGTAGATTTGAACTCTAACAACATGATGGTGGCTTCCAATTTACTCATAGGACAATGCTTGAACAATGGTGTCTTGCCATCCTCTCTCATTTTCTCTAACTTTTTAAGTTGAATACCCTTAAGAAACCTGGTATCTGCATTACGGAGCATCAAAGAAATGCCATCTTCTTCTGCCGTGTCATCCGCTAGCGTATTCCTAAGCACCTCAGCAATAGGTTCCGAGTTGACAATGGGATCATCGTCATCGTCGTCGTGGTGCACATCAGCCATGTCCACATCATCATTGTTTCCCTCTGCATCAAAAACAGGAACTTCCCCATGGTGACACCATGTCGTATAGTTTGGCATGAACCCCCTCATTTGTGTTGACGGTTGTTAATGATCAATTTTATATGTCAATCAAAAAGAGAAAGAGGGGTATAATCTGTTCACCACCATAGACTTAGGGTTTAAACTGACAGATTCCACAAGTTTTGGTGAATATGTGTTTTCACAGGGGATTATCAGGAAAACATCCAAGGAGGCCCACATGTCATGATTACATAGAGAGAAAGACCGAACGGGTAAAATTGTATATTCTAGAAGACTCCGTAAGGCGAACCCCGGAAGCGGAGACCCACCGGCGGGGTGGTGGGTCGGCCGACTCCTCTATGGGTCGGCCGACCGGCCACCTCCACCAATCGGTGGAGGCTCACGGATCCCCGCCTCCACCGCCTTTGAGGATGAATAATTATCGTCCGTTTAGGTCGGTTTGATCCGATGGCCGTGGTGCATCCTAGGGGCTATATATTCGAGCCCCCGGCCCCCCGGCCGAACAGCTAATTCATTCAATAATTCATTATTCGTAGGTAGCCATCGCGAGCCGGGTTTAGAGAGAGATCTCCACTAGAGAATTAGAATAGCTACTCTAGTTCTTCAAGTTCTACATAGGTTTAGACTAGATAGAGGAAGAATCGGGCGCTTGTGCTCGAAATTTCGGATCTTTATCATCGAATTGGTATTATCTTGTATCTATTCTTGTGATTTTATTCTAAATATCATTATGTTTCTATTTATTATGTTCCTAGTTTATTCGAGTTCTACATTTGATATGGTTATGATTGGTAATAAGTTTATGTATATGTTTGCAAAGCGCTTAGCTCTCTTCCCGGGGGTTAGGTGGTAGATTTCATGTAAGCATGGTGCTTAGATGCCGTTTACTCCGCAAATGCACCCTATTGGCCGGGTCGTGTGGTAGATCGCGGAAGTGACAGTTCCGTTGAGTCCTCTCGTATTCCATCCCCGTTAATAGGTCTAGCGAACCAAAGTTGCATAGTAAGTCCCGCTATGTCTTGGCTTGTTATAGCAATGATCCTTATACATAGATGAAAAGTCTTTTGTGCTGTATATGATAGTGTAGAGTTGGAGTAGATGAATGACTTAGTAGATTAGAACCTACATAGGATTTCTATTTCTTGTACTAATCGATGTCAACCTACCTTTGTGAGTAGTCTATGTCTAATCTCTCGTGTGATTTATACCCCGAGCTTATTACTTTATATTCCCTTATTTATCATGGTTTACCCTCTCGCAAAATATGTGACTGTGCAATCAATCACTCATAAGTAGTCGTGTTTAGCAAGTTCATCTCATTGTTTAAGTCCGTAGTTCTTTCCTTTGAGCTAAATATAAATAACGATTCCGGAATACTTCCCGGTAAAATGCTACAATGGTGTGTTATCTCGTTCGCTTGGGATCCCATATTTTTTTCTTGATTAGAGGAGCAGTTTCTATACCAACACTTCGCGCCATGCTAGGGATGACAACTTAGCGTGAGTGGTGTTAGAAGTGTCAACAAGCATTTTTAGGCGCCGTTGCCGGGGAACGGAATAAACTTTTAGAGAAAAATTGCTTAAGCGAGATACCTAGAAAATGAGTGATTGTCACTAGTCACCTCTACTTTGGCGTTCACCCCGTTGTTTTTCTTTGTCTATATTTTATACGGGGTATTAGCGGGATTGAATCTGATTCATTCAAAACTCTTGATCATCAGAGTCAGTTCAATCAAGAAGGAAGCTCGTCACCAATCAAGATGGCTGAGAAGACCTTACTGGAGTTCTCTGCTCCAACAATAGAGAACATCCGCACTGGTCCAGTGATACACACTGATATGCAGTTTAAGATCAAGCCAAGTCTGATCAACATGGTGCAAGCTATACAATTCAGTGGAAAGGTACATGAAGATGCAAGTACACATCTACAGGATTTCATGGAGATTGGAAACACCATCGCCATAGATGGAGTTAAAGAAGACCTCATACTTCTTCGCCTCTTTCCATTCTCACTAGTGGGGAGAGCGAAGCGAGTGGTTCTATGCCAATAAAGAAGATATCAATACATGGGCGAAGTGTTCCAAGGCCTTTCTAGCAAAATTCTTCCCAATAGGCAAAACCAATGCCTTAAGAGGAAAGATTACCAATTTCCAACAAGAAGACGGAGACCATGTCGAAGCATGGGAGCGTTTGCAAGGATATATCCAAAATTGTCCCCATCATGGAATGGAAGAATGGTTACTCATGCAAGGTTTCTATCACGGATTAACTCCAAAGACACGTGAGCACCTAGATGCAACTGCTAAAGGATCATTCTTATCACTCACACTTGGGAGAGCTAAAAGACTCATGGAGAAGATAGCAGATAATCAAAGCTGGTCCCAAGACAATATTCAAGATTGTCACCAGAGTGAAGAAGCAATAGAAGAAGTGAATGCATTATCAACCAAGATGGATACCATACTCCATTGGCTTGACCAGAGGGCCAAGTACAAGGAAGATCAAAGAGCAATTGAAGCAACATATAAGCGTAATTCAAGTCCCATCGTGAGAAAGGTTCCACACCGGGTGCAACCATCCATTAATCAAGGTACACAGTCAGGTAATTATGCAAAGCAACCTACTTTAAGAGAGTTGGTCCTACAACAGTCTAAGATCAATTCATCTATGGAGGATAGGCTTGCTGCTAATGACAAAATCTTGGAAAACTTAAGTATTAAAATGGTCGGTTCTCCTCTTGCCATTAATGATCAACTAGAGTTCAATAAAAAGATAGAAGAAAGGTTAGCAAAATTGGCCATTGCTTTGCACATTGCCACTAACCCGAGCGAGGCAAGATCTATTACTACAAGAAGAGGGAGTTCCACCGAGATCCTCCCTATCCAAAAGGAGCAAAAAGGCCAACCATGCTACCACCGGTGGCGAAGAAGAAGACTTCCAACCCGAGCTAGAAGTATTACCACAAGAATCGATACAGCGCCGGTACAAGATCGGGAAGCAAGACAACAATTTCGAGATACAAACTACCTACCATTCCCAAGGAGGAAGAGAGGACCACAACGGAGATGAGCGGTTTGGTAAGTTTGTAGAGGTAATTCAAAAATTATATGTCAATATACCTTTCTTTGGATGCCATACGAGTCCCCACTTATGCCAAGTACATAAGAGATATTCTTAACAAGAAGAGACCACTGCCATCCAACGAAGTGATCAAGCTAACCGAAGAATGTAGTGCGGCCATCCTCAACCAACTACCGAAAAGAAGAAAGATCCAGGATGTCCCACTATCGATCGCACAATTGGAGATCAACATTTCAATAATGCACTCTGTGATCTTGGAGCAAGTGTCAGTGTGATGCCCGCAGCAGTCTACTACAAGCTCAACCACACTGCACTTGAGCCAACATCAATGTGTCTACAACTAGCCGACCAATCGGTCCGTTATCCATTGGGCATTGCTGAAAACATCCCAGTCAAGATAAGAGAATTCTTCGTGCCAGTAGACTTTGTAGTACTGGATATGCATCCAGACTCAAAAGGTGTCACTCATCCTTGGAAGACCCTTCTTGAGCACCGCCAATGCACACATTGATGTCGGAAAGGGAGAAATCAAGTTCATTATAAATGGGCAAGAAGAGCAATTCGCATTCAAGTCAAAACAAGAGCTCAACAAACCCGCGAAGATGGTAGAAGAAGATCAGACAGTACAACCACCAGAGACAGATGCATCCCTGGGAACATCAGCGGAATAAATATTTTGGAAGGTCCAATTCGGAGGACTTTAAAAAAACCGAATCCTCGCCGGAAGGTAACTCGGTATTTATCCGTATTTAAAATTGCATCTCTTATAATTTTCTTAGGCATATTTAATTCCGGCATTGCATTATAAAAATTCTCAGCCCCACATAAATAATTTTATGGTGCGTAACAACCCGTCGAAAATATTTTATCGTGGTGGCACAAAAATCTATCATTTCATGCATTTAAATTAGTTTACCTTCATTTAAATTTTTGCATTGTTTATAATTTTTTTAATGGCATTTAGTGCTTGGTGGGTCCCTCACCATGGGTCCCACATGTCATAGACTACACCTCACATACATCAAATCACATAATTTCATCCACTTCCACTCACCTCCACTATCCTCTCTTTTCCACCGCCAAAACCACTCAACCGACCAAAATTTCTGGATTGACATCACGCAATAGCATGTGAAGTGGTAGCCACATTGGCCAACCTGGTGGGTCGGCCGACTCCACCATTGAGTCGGCCGACTCCCCCCTACCTCCTCTATAAATAGGCCTCCTCCCATTGCTTCCTTGCACCACCCACATTCCAGAATTTTGGCCAAACCACCTGCTCTCGATTTCAAGTTTTCTGGAGAAGAGTAGGAAGAGAGAAGAAGTGAGAGAGTGAGCAAAAGTTTAATAGCAAGTGAAGGGAAGGGATAGTGCTGAGTAGATCATCATGAATTAGTGGAGATGCTGTCCAAATAGGATAAAGAAAATCTAAAATCAAGGGGAGGTTCTGTCAAAATCAAGATCTGAAGTTTAAACTTCTTGTCATGAAGAACGACTAACCCCTGGACCGCTAACTCTGGACGGCTAACCACTAACCTTGTGCTAATCCTTCTCTCCACTAGTGTTTGTTTTTGTTTCTCTTTAGCAACTTGCAGGATGAAGAGCGTCTTCAAGGGGATCTCGGGAACCATCAGGAACATCAGGACAAGAAGTGCCTCTCGCCAGAGCTCGGTGGCTGGTTCCGACATGAGTGTCGACCCACCACTAGAAGCACCAGAAGCACCTGCAGCAGCACCTGTACCACCACCAGCATCTCAGAGAGTCCTCATGAGAACATCCGACCTCGCCCTGAGAACCACCCAGGAGAAGGATATATACAAGAAGCTCAAGAACAAGCGTTTCATCCACACGCCGCCATCGATCCGACACTTCGTTAGCAACGGGTATGGCTCAAGAATTTGACACAATTTTTCCGCTAGTTGGTTGGACTTCCTTTGCAAACCTCACCGAGAAGGGGATTAGGCTTTTGACCATAGAATTCCTTAGCACCCTTCGATACACGGACAATGGAGTTTATTTTAGAATGTTTGCTCTTCTGAATATTCTGTCTCTTGGAGAAACCTTAGTGACCTCCTAGGCTTCCCTCAAGATGCCCTCATAGATTTAAATACAACACTAAGTGATTTTGATGCACATAGGTTTTGGAGCAGCATTTCTAGAGCACCATACCATTTAGCACACCGCACCGCAGCCATAGAGCATCCTACGCTTAGATTTTTGCACCGTTGGATAGGAGCCACCTTTTTCCCACGATTTGATGAAAGCAAGATCAGAGTAGCCGACTTGTAGTTGCTATACGCGGCCGTCAAGAAACAAAGTGTCTCCCGTCCATCTCCTAGTGAACCATTGGATGAGTGTCCCCGGTTATAAAGTAGGAAGTGTGGCCATTTGCTCGCTTATCACTCGCATTGCCACAAGCTTGAAATTATTAGAGGGAGATACTTTTGAGTACATTGAACATCATAGAGAATTTTATGACCTCTATACTTTTGGCCAAGGTCACTTACTGAAAAAAGTGAATGATATTTATTATGCAAAATATGGTGATGTTGCGATCCGGTTACCTAACCCGGAACTGGCTTTGTATCATGTGCAAAACTATCATGTTGAGTTACAGGCAGAACCAGTGAATGAGAGAGCACCTCGAAGAGTTCGCTCGGAGAGGGTGACAGGAAATCGTGAACCGGTTTGGCATGGTGCCGAAACCGCCCGAGAAGAACCAACACATGCCAGTTTCAATGAGTGGAATGTACCTCAGCACCACTCACTAAACTCATGGGTGTACCCACCACAAAGCCAACCACATCAACCATTCTATGGTTACTACCCATACAACACCCCAGGAACATCAGAGCCAGGACCATCCGAGCCAGGACCCTCACAGCCACCAAGATACTCTTATGACCCCTTTGGTACCACTGATGAAGAAGAAGAACCCCACCAAGACTTTGAGCCACATCGCCACTCCGATGCCACCGGGTTCATTTTCACCCAGCAGCACTATGATGAACAAGTAGCCTTCCAGCACAACACCACTGCCACTCTGAATCGCCATGATCAGAGGTGGAATGACCAGTTTCAGTGGAACCAGAACACCACCCAGACTCTAGGCACCATTCAAGAGAACCAGGAAGAAGCCGCCTCCATGCTGCATGGATTGGTGGACCTGTTGCACATCCACTATCCACCACCACCGCCGCAAGGCTAGCTTGGGGGAGGACCCCCATTATCAAGATAAGTATTTCTTTCCTTTTGTTTCAGTTTGTTTGTTTTCAGTTTGTTTATTTTCTTTGGTTTGTATATGCATTGAAAAAAAAAATCAGAAAAACTAGAAAAACCCAATAAAAATTTGCTTGCTATTTTAAGAAGTTTTCTTTCTTTAAGTGTGTTTACATTTCGAGTTTGCCTTAAGATGAAAACCAAATAAAAAGAGTGTAAAGTTTGTTTTCAATTCAGTTTACTATAAATAAAATTGTGTAGACTTGAGGATTGCATGATGGAAATGATGAATAGTTGCTCGCTCTAATTCTTTGCAAGTACCTAGCTTTAAATTTGAGTTCTCCCAAGATTTGGATACACCGTTTGACAACCGGATTTACTCTACACCTGAAATACGTGGGAGCATATGCTTAAACTAAGTCTAGGTAGTTGACGGGCATGATATGATAATAGTCTCGAGCCTTGTTCATTATGTTCTAGAGTGCCACTAAATTCGGAGATTTGTTTGTGAAAATTATAAATGATTCATGATGAGTTCCTTATATGACAGAGAGTTAAAAAATTCCTACCACAGCCAAAACTTGATCATTAGAATAGGAAGCCTCCTCATTTGTTTAGGGCTCGTGGCTTTGTCGTACTGTGTTGTATCCTTATGAACTCATCATACAACTAAATCCTGGTTTCACACACACTCACATTCACCCCTGCTATTTCTACCCTGGAAGTACGCACCACAAAAAGCCTATTATCATCCATTAAAATTGTTCTACTCTTACACTGAGAGTGAGCACCCAAAAATATCCCCCTGTTCATTTTTGCTAGCCATTTATCCAAAATCAATGCTCCAAGTGTTCCATTTGTTATCCCCGATGTGAAGTTATCAAGATTGAGAAGTGTTCCATTCAAGAAGTATTTCATTCCTTTTTTTTGGGCTGCAAGTAAAAAAAAAAAAAAAAAAAGAAAAAAAGAGAAGGAAGATTTATGAGCCCAGTCTTTGTCAAGTTCTCAAGATCCAAGAAATTCAAGTGTTGAAGTAGTTCCAAGTTTCATCCAAATAAAGGAGCATTGATAATTCCTTTGTGCACCCCTTTTCCTCCCACAAATATTTCTCTCTATTTTTATATATATCATCCACATATAAAACCACACATGCACACACCGATTGGTTGTATGTTAAGTTCCTTCGGATCCATGGTTCGATCATGCCAATGCATTAGTTCTCCACACCTATGAGCTCCACATAAACCTTTATTAGAGTAGGGTGAGAGAGAGAGAGTGAAGGCTCATCGATAAATGCCTTGAACCACAAATACTACATATTCTGAGAGTAAGAGAAAAAGGCATACCTCCTTTCAATGCCTTAGAGCGGATCTAAAAATACCACATATTGAGAGACTTGAAAGGGTTGTATTAAGGAACTCGAGTTTTATTGAAAATCTTGTAAAAACTCCGCAACGAGGGTGGAACAATAGAGCATGAGACAACAAGGTGCTTGACTTAATTGTTCATCTTTCAACTACTCAAGACCCAAGTGCGGTAAAAGCCCCATGGTTGAAAGAAACATGAGTGAGTTTGGGAGTTATGATAGTTCACTCTAGTCTCGGGATGAATTCTTGTTTAGAGCGTGTGTGTTTGTTAAGCATGAAAGCATTGTAGCAACTCCTGATCCATCTTCTGTAGCTATTTGCTCAGGGACGAGCAAAGGGTAAGCTTGGGGAGTTTGTTGACGGTTGTTAATGATCAATTTTATATGTCAATCAAAAGAGAGAGGGGGTATAATCTGTTCACCACCATAGACTTAGGGTTTAAACCGACAGATTCCACAAGTTTTGGTGAATATGTGTTTTCGCGAGGGGATTATCGGGGAAAACATCCAAGGAGGCCCACATGTCATGATTACATAGAGAGAAAGACCGAACGGGTAAAATTGTATATTCTAGAAGACTCCGAAGGCGAACCCCGGAAGCGGAGACCCACCGGGGGTGGTGGGTCGGCCGACTCCTATGGGTCGGCCGACCGGCCACCTCCACCAATCGTGGAGGCTCGCGGATCCCGCCCACCGCCTTTGAGGATGAATAATTATCGTCCGTTTAGGTCGGTTTGATCCGATGGCCGTGGTGCATCCTAGGGGGCTATATATTGAGCCCCCGGCCCCCGGCTGAATAGCTAATTCATTCAAGAATTCATTATTCGAGGTAGCCATCGTGAGCCGGGTTTAGAGAGAGATCTCCACCAGAGAATTAGAATAGCTACTCTAGTTCTTCAAGTTCTACATAGGTTTAGACTAGATAGAGGAAGAATCGGCGCTGTGCTCGGAATTCCGGATCTTCATCATCGAATTGGTATTATCTTGTATCTATTCTTGTGACTTTATTCTAAATATCATTATGTTTCTATTTATTATGTTCCTAGTTTATTCGAGTTCTACATTTGATATGGTTATGATTGGTAATAAGTTTATGTATATTTTTGCAAAGCGCTTAGCTTCTTCCTGGGGTTAGGTGGTAGATTTCATGTAAGCATGGTGCTTAGATGCCGTTTACCGCAAATGCACCCTATTGGCCGGGTCGTGTGGTAGATCGCGGAAGTGACAGTTCCGTTGAGTCCTCTCGTATTCCATCCCCGTTAATAGGTCTAGCGGAACCAAAGTTGCGTAGTAAGTCTGCTATGTCTTGGCTTGTTATAGCAATGATCCTTATACATAGATGAAAAGTCTTTTGTGCTGTATATGATAGTGTAGAGTTGGAGTAGATGAATGACTTAGTAGATTAGAACCTACATAGGATTTCTATTTCTTGTACTAATCGATGTCAACCTACCTTTGTGAGTAGTCTATGTCTAATCTCTCGTGTGATTTATACCTGAGCTTATTACTTTATATTCCCTTATTTATCATGGTTTACCCTCTCGCCAAAATATGTGATTTGTGCAATCAATCACTCATAAGTAGTCGTGTTTAGCAAGTTCATCTCATTGTTTAAGTCCGTAGTTCTTTCCTTTGAGCTAAATATAAATAACGATTCCTGGAATACTTCCTGGTAAAATGCTACAATGGTGTGTTATCTGTTCGCTTGCGGATCCCATATTTTTTTTTCTTGATTAGAGGAGCAGTTTCTATACCAACACTTCTGGCGCCATGCTAGGGATGACAACTTAGCGTGAGTGGTGTTAGAAGTGTCAACAAGCATTTTTGGCGCCGTTGCCGGGGAACGGAATAAACTTTTAGAGAAAAATTGCTTAAGCGAGATACCTAGAAAATGAGTGATTGTCACTAGTCACCTCTACTTTGGCGGGTTCACCCCGTTGTTTTTCTTTGTCTATATTTTATACGGGGTATTAGCGGGATTGAATCGATTCATTCAAAACTCTCGATCATCGAGTCGGTTCAATCAAGAAGGAAGCTCGTCACCAATCAAGATGGCCGAGAAGACCTTCTTGGAGTTCTCTCGCTCCAACAATAGAGAACATCCGCACTGGTCCAGTGATACACACTGATATGCAGTTTAAGATCAAGCCAAGTCTGATCAACATGGTGCAAGCTATACAATTCAGTGGAAAGGTACATGAAGATGCAAGTACACATCTACAGGATTTCATGGAGATTGGAAACACCATCGCCATAGATGGAGTTAAAGAAGACCTCATACTTCTTCGCCTCTTTCCATTCTCACTAGTGGGGAGAGCGAAGCAGTGGTTCTATGCCAATAAAGAAGATATCAATACATGGGCGAAGTGTTCCAAGGCCTTTCTAGCAAAATTCTTCCCAATAGGCAAAACCAATGCCTTAAGAGGAAAGATTACCAATTTCCAACAGCAGAAGACGGAGACCATGTCAGAAGCATGGGAGCGTTTGCAAGGATATATCCAAAATTGTCCCCATCATGGAATGGAAGAATGGTTACTCATGCAAGGTTTCTATCACGGATTAACTCCAAAGACACGTGAGCACCTAGATGCAACTGCTAAAGGATCATTCTTATCACTCACACTTGGGAGAGCTAAAAGACTCATGGAGAAGATAGCAGATAATCAAAGCTGGTCCCAAGACAATATTCAAGATTGTCACCGAGTGAAGAAGCAATAGAAGAAGTGAATGCATTATCAACCAAGATGGATACCTTACTCCATTGGCTTGACCGAGGGGCCAAGTACAAGGAAGATCAAAGAGCAATTGAAGCAACATATAAGCGGGAATTCAAGTCCCATCGTGAGAAAGGTTCCACACTCGGGTGCAACCATCCATTAATCAAGGTACACAGTCAGGTAATTATGCAAAGCAACCTACTTCCTGGTAAAATGCTACAATGGTGTGTTATCTGTTCGCTTGCGGATCCCATATTTTTTTCTTGATTAGAGGAGCAATTTCTATACCAACACTTCTGGCGCCATGCTAGGGATGACAACTTAGCGTGAGTGGTGTTAGAAGTGTCAACAATTTGCAAGTGCGATTTGATAGTGCCTGGATTCAAAATCATCCTAACATTCATGCAATCTTTGCATGGGCGGAAGATCATCTTCCCAACCCCGTGAGCTACTTGCAGCTTTGCAAAAATCTCTTATGCCTTTCATAAAAAGATTGTCCGTTCGAGGCGAGATTCATCCACTTTCGATCCATCTACGCACAAAACAAAAGAAGAAAAGGTAGTACCTAGTGAATTGGCTTCATGGACAAAATTATGGATTAATTATAAAAAAAAATGAACAAGGTAGCTCCAAAGAATGTGTCCACTTAAATAATTTAACAAAATTGTAAAGTAATCTACTCTACTCCGACAAAATTAACTAATTCGAGCATCACATACTAACAATCATATTGATCAAACCATAAAATTTTCTAAGATATATCATCAACCTAGCTTCTTGGATGATGGAGATGATGGAATCCTAGCACAATGTTCCCAACGAAGTTGCTTGAAATCCTAGCACAATGTTCCCAACGAATTTGCTCTCCTTAGGAGAGAGGAAGAACTACAATGAACTACAATGAGAATCAAGCAAGCAATGTAGCCATCAAAACATAGATTGAAGCTAGAAAACCAAAGGAGTGGATGCTTGGGACTAACCGTGAAGCAAAATGATCAAGGCATTCTTCAAAATTCAAGTCCTAGCTCACGGTTTTCAGGTGCCGCAACAATGGAGAAAATGGCCCCCGCGCGCTCCTCTATTCTGGAATGGACTGAGGAGGAAAGGAGAGGACGATGGTAAAGGCTTTATGTCTTGTCAAAACATCACTGCCGGTCGTATCCACGAACCGGCAGTGCTGTCTTGATGGGACAGAAAGGTTTCGTAATCACTGCCGGCTGGTGGCAAGCGCCGGCAGCGATGAAATCAAGTACTGCTGGCCTGTGGTTCGACCCGGCAGTGATACTATATACATCCCTGCCGGTTGGGACCAAGCCGGGATTAATTACCAGATGCTTCGTCTTCCTCGCGACTGCGTGGGAACTGAAGCGCAAGGGAGCATGGGGAATTGCAAGCGGCAATGGGGAACTGAAGCGCCCATGCTCGGTGACCTTTATAAAGCTGTGCCATTCGACTTTGGCGTCTTCACTAGGCGCTTTCTTTCTCCTCATACTACTCTTTCACCTACGATCCCCTGCTCCGACGACGATGAATGCAGGCGGCGGCGGCGCAGCGGTCATGCGAGGCGGGCGGTGGCCGCGAGGACGGGGTAACTTCCAGTGCACATGCCGGAGAACCACAATCAAGCCCCGTGCGCGTAACTCGCCCGGGCGGGGCGGCGTAGGGAGCGAAGGTGGAGGCCCCGCTCGGCGGGAGGTGGAGGTGGAGCGGCGGCCCGCTTCTGGCCGAGAATGAGGCCGACGTGCTCCGTGAAGCGCTACACGCGGCGGCGCAGCAGCCCGCGGGAGTCGCCGAGGCGGCCGTGGCGGCGGCCCGCCCGTTAAGGCCGTCGGCAGCGGCGCGCGGCGGCGGTGATCATGCGGCGGCGCCGTTGTCGATCTTTAATAGTATTTATTAGAATATAATAATCGATCCTCTATGTAATGCAGAATTCGTATAAGAATTCTATTCATATGTAATGCAAAAAATTATTATTAAGTTGGTCTTATGATTCTTCATTTTTATTTATTTATATGTAATGAAAAAAAGATGAGGAAGAAAGCAAAAATGTACTCGGTGAGGAAGAAAGCAATCCGAATGAAAAAAGGATGAATTTGGCCACCGGTTCTTGCCGAAGCCGGCGGCGATTGAGATTACCACGGCCGGCGCCTGGCTAGAGCCGGCGGTGATAGTTGCCATAACTATCACTGCCGGCTCTAGACACACGCCGGCAGTAATAGACTCATCACTGCCGGCGCGACACACGAGCCGGCAGTAATATCCTCATCACAGCCGGTGCCTTCGCTGCCTGACGCGAGTCAGGCTCCGTCGAGCTTGGCACCGGCTATGATGAGCCATCACCGCCGGTTTCGCCATTTCCGGCGGTGATACGGTGGGCAGTGTTGTGCGAATCTGTAGTAGTGCTTCTTATCAGTATTAGGGAGTTGTTTTTACATCGATAGGTTGCTCGATTTTGCGCTGGCTTTTATATTTGGTTGTTGAGATGGTTGAATAGGCGCTTGACAAGTCAGGGCGTGTTGGCACACTATTTCGGGGGAGTAGCCTAGGCATGTCCTCTGTAACAGGTTGGAGCAGCACGTGCATGATGTCCATCGGTTTGTGCCATGCCTGGGGCGGGCTATAAGTCATGCCCATGGGCCTCAAGCCTTATAGCAATATATAGGTGTGAGAAGAAAAAATAAACGGTATAGTCTATGGAAGGAGACTTCTAAGCTATTGGTTTAAAAGTTGGATGGATGAGATTAAGTTACATGCCACCTATCCACATTGCTGATTGGACACACTCAAGAAATTACTTTGAGGTCCATACAACATAGCTTCCATTACACAAATGTTCAAAGTAATTTCTTGAGTTTATGTAATCAGCAACGTTTAATGTGACTCGGCGAGTATGTATAGACATTATATGGATTACATCACTATGAAATAAATTTGGTAAATATTGAAGTCGTGTTAGTTTGGTTGCTTTTCCTATAGATTTAGTTTGAAACATCACGGAAAACACAATGATTCTTGTTTGGAGCTATTCCCGATGCAAATTCTTGAGAGAGTTGATTTGACTGGTGAGACCTGCGCTACTGTCATGAAAATTTTCTGGTCGTCAAGAGTTCTCTTTCCTGTTGAGTTGTTCACTATGCTAAGAAAGCTTATCAGTGACGCGTATAGACAGTCACCAGTGACCTAGGAAAAACACGTCACTATTCTTGTGTCAGTGATAAGGGCTAATCAGTGATGCATAAAAAAGCGTCACTAATAACCCTCTATTTGTGATGCGTCCAACCAATACGCATCAGTGATAACCCTCCCGACACATCCAACCAATATGCCTTACTGATAACCCTCTATCAGTGACATATCCAACCGATATGCATCACTGATAACCCTATATCGGTGACACGTCCAACCAATACATGTCACTGATAACTATTTCAGAAAAAAGCAGTGATGATCCTATGTACAATGATCCTATTAGACATGTGCCACCATTGCAGCAATAAATTCTTTACACACTTTTTAGGTTCAAGTTATACTATAGCAATCAGCCATGGGCAGTTCTTTACAAGGTACAACCAATGTCCTTAGTGAGCTCAAAGACCAAAAAAAAAAGGTTGAAAAACCACATGTGAAAATTCTGGAGAAAACATGAACTTGAAGTAGCAAATGGAATGACCATAGCAATCACATCACCTTCATTTTCTGCGAAAGCTTTATTGTTAGCCTTAAAACTAAAGCTAATCTTCACAACATTTACCTCAAATCCTTCTTTGTCTGCCTTTCAGTACCTTGTGGCTGAGTTTCAAAACAGTACATTAATCCTTTCATTAGTAGAATATTAACCGCAGTCAAATGAGCAAAGTACAACCATTAAAGAAAATGATGACAAAATATTCAGCCTATGAAATTCATGTACGTTGATTAGAAAGGAATGCATGAAAAGGACAGGTCTAACAACTTTAATAAGAAGATACCTCTGTCAGTCTAACCATACTAATTAAACAAACAAACAAACTGAGAAGGTTGATGAAATCTTATGAACATTGTAACTAAGGACTAGTATGACTAACTTAACTATGAAGACATTAAACAGGGACCGACAATATCTTATTTACGAGTAAGCATAAACTACAGATTTCAGAAAAGGAAGAACTTTGACCCTACACAACCCACTGCTCCCCAACACTCAAGCCAAAGCAACACCAATTTAATTATTTCACAAGGCATAGACAAAACTATCCATAGACAATTGATTGCCTCTGACATAAGAGGGAATATAATTGATGTAACAGTAGATGCTACTTTCAAACAAGCAGTTGCTTAGGATCTGAACTCTGAGAATTACTTATGTCATATGATACTTACGTGGACAATACTGAATGATTCTATAGTCCGTTTCAGCTTTAATTTTTTTTTTTTGATACTCGTTTCAGCTTTAAATTGTCTCCACAAAGATTTGTATTGGACTCACGCCGAGTCGAAGGAAATGCCCTGCCAAGAAAACACGTGCATCGCTAACTCACGCTCTAGGTGTAGAATGTTCTTGAGCAGATGTTTGGTGTCGCCATCAACACCAAAGTTGCGGATGCCGAGGTCGTTGAAAAGTTTCAGGCGACCTTTGCGGCCCCTTTTGTCGACCTCCAACCAGGAGTGGCGCTGTTTTCGGGCAAATTTGGCCAAGTTTGACGTTGAGGATATTTACGCCTTGTGCTCAGCTGGTTTATCGCATAATACAACTGTGTAATTTTTATAGCCTTGTGTGATTTCGGTCACTGATCTCGATAATCAGTGGATTGCCATGGCCAACTTAAAGTGTAACAAACTATACTTCTGCTTAATAAAAAACGTGTCACGGCACATTTATGAAAGAAAGTGTCACTTGTGAAAATACCATAGATTCACATACTTCACATAGAAACTTAAAATAAAGAACAATCAATACTACCTCGGCCTATTTATTTGGTTTCTGAGAGCCTTTTGGACCTCAGCTTTAGTTTGGGCGGTCTTTCAAAAGCCAAAACCTTTCCGAAGCCAAAAGCCAGAAGCTCACCATAGCGAGCTTTTGGGCTTTGGTTTATAGAAGCTGTTGCAAAACTGGAATTACCCTGTCGAGCCAGCTCTGACGGTATTTTTATTTCCCTGACGTTAAATGTACCGTAAGAAATTTCATGGCGATATTTTTATTTTTTAGGACGATACGTACGTTTTCATGAAAATATTTTTATTTTTCCTGACGGTAAGTGCACCGTGAGGGAATTTCAAGTTTCCAGTAGTGTTATTGGATCCTGGAAGTCCAAAAGCTGCAGGTATAAAATTGGTTAAAAACTCAAATAAAAATGGCTGAAATAAAAGCTATCATCAACTTCTAATGCATCCTCCAGAAATACAGCTCTATAAGAAAAATAAAGATAACCCACTCCTGATCACTGTATAAATTTTGGTTGTTGTAAACAAGCAATAAGAATACACGCCTCAATTAAATCACAGCCTGTACGTACAAGGTAGTAAAAAGTAACATCTGCTAATGTCCGTTAACTTGAAGCTTCTAATAATGCATCAAATTTAGGATAAGCCTGAGAGTTCCGGTAAAATATACCACACATGCAGCTGAGGTTCTGTGTAAATTATTACTATGGTTGACTGTAGATGGTAAATCAAAGTTCCATTATTAACATACTTGCATGAAAACTACAAACCAGGGAAGGTTTCTTGGGTTTGTCTTCTGGATGAGCATGCATGAGCATCTTTAGATTAGGAGTTCCTTTCAGCATCAAATTAAACATATATGTTTCTTTTAAGAAAAAAAAGTGTTTCCTCTGCATATTTAAGAAAGAAACTATCACAGTAACTCGAAACTAGCTTATTACAACTATATTTCCCAATATCCTTTTCTTAGAACATGCCTCAGCGCATCTATATTTGATTAAACAGAAAGAGTTTTTTAGAACTCAAACAACCTTGGTAACACCCTGGTTACCTGAACCTACACTACTGGGCATAACCAAACGATTATTTACACTACTGGGAATATTTCCCCAATATCAGCAACGGCTAACTTGGCTGGTTTCATATCACTCATCCAGTTGAAGGTGATTTACATGATCTTATCACTTCCTTCCTTGTCCTTTTGATTGAGCAGTATGGACCACTTCTGCAAAAATGATAGAATAGATAACGTCACATTAGCTGGATTGTTTGGAGAAACTTTTTCTTGATCCCTGTTTTTGTTACACATGTTCCAAACCTCCCAGGGTGAAATCGGTGAACATGGACATATATTGATGTAGGTTAAGAGATAGATATGAAGTTTTAGATTTAACCAATATTTCATAAAATCTAATTCAGATATTTGGTGTGCCTTCTAGCTAGTTGATGTTCTCCCTCAAAATGCACCATGCATAGCTAGTTATAGGACAAGTAGAAAATGTGATCTATACTCTCCAAGGTTTCTGGTACAGCTACTACTAGTAGCATGTTGTTGATGCATAACACATATGTGACACTACTACAGATTCGCACATCACAGTCCACCGTATCAAAGGCGGAAATGGCGAAACCAGCAGTGATGACTCATCACAGCCGGTGCCAAGCTCGACGGAGCCTGACTCGCGTCAGGCAGCGAAGGCACCGGTAGTGATGAGGATATTACTGCCGGCTCATGTCTAGAGCCGGCAGTGATGAATATATTACTGCCGGCGCGTGTCTAGAGCCCGCAGTGATTAGGTGGGCAGATATCACCGCCGGCTCTAGCCAGAGATCGGCAGGCATGGGACTCATCGCCGCCGGTGTCTGGCGAGAGCCGGCAGTGGCCGCCTGACAGCACACCGCCTGCTTCTCCTTCCTCCTCCCCATGAACAGAGGGCAACTTGCTCAAATTCATTATATAATTCATTATATAATTCAACTTGCTCAAAATAATAATAATAAAATAAATAAAACGAAACTCTTTTGGAACAGAATTCATTATATTGATAATATGATAAGTTTTTCATTACATAATTAAAATTTCTTGTAAATAAAAAACTAATAAAAACATGGCGGCGGCATTCGACGTCCGCTCGCCGCCGTCCTCGCCGCCGCACCTCACCGCCGCCTAATGGGGGCCCGCCGCCTCGAGCTGGCTGCGAGCAGCCTCCTCTTCCGCCTCGGTAGCCGCGCGGGCCGTCTGCTCGGCCGCCAGCGCATCGTGGAGGATGGCGGCCTCCTCCTCGGCCGACGCGCGGGCCACGCGCTCCACCTGCAGCGCCTCCTCGGCCGTCCTGCGCCAGCTCCGCTCTTGGGCAAGCTGCGCGCGCAGGGCGAGGACTTGGGTTCTCCGGCGCGTGGACTTGGCGGCCGGGGGAGGAGGTCGACGGGTGCAGAAAACGCCGTCCCTGGCGTCCGGCTCCGTCAGCACCGCTGCGGCCACCACCGACGCCACGGCCGCCGGACTCCATGACGATGGTGAAGGAGAGAAGAGAATTGGAAGGAGAGGAAGGTGGGAGGCGGAGAATGCAGCCGAGGAGGCCGATTTATAAAGGCCACCGGCGGGGGACTCAAAGGCCACCGTCGCCGGTGGCCTATCAGTTCACACCGCCATCAATGCGCGGCAAGGAAGACGAAGCGGGTATTTGGCCGTTCGTCCCCGCCAACTTATCACTGCCGGTTCTTGTTACGACCCGGCAGTGATGATGGAGACCGCTATGTGCGGTTAAGTAACCTATACTACTCCACTCTTTCAATCTCTCCTCTTTGTCCCAGCGGTTAAGGCCACGCGCTCCGGAACTGCGACCCGCGCTTGAGTCCGAGCTGCCTCAAAATTTTTGAACTTTTTTATATTTTTATACATATCACTTTGCCGGGTCTTATTACAAGCCGGCAGTGCTGTGTATTTCAAGATGCCAATTTAAACCGTCGGCCAGGGGAAAATCCGGCGCCTCCTCATTCTCTCTTCATCCTATTCTTCCACACTCGTGTTCATGGCGTCTGACGGCGGCGCTCCCAAGGACGGCAGTGAGGGCGGAGCATCCGGCGAGAGGGCCCGCCAATGCTTTGCCAGGATCTCGGCCACCGGAGCCCCCCCACCGGCGGAGCGAATCACCGGCCTACGTGCCCAAGTCGCCGATGAGCGGCGTAGGTGCCACTCTACCGAGGTGGAGGCCCTCAATCTGCGGCAGAGGCTGCATGCCGAGCATGCGGCCCGAGCCGCTGCCGAGGAAGAGTCGGTGGAGCTGCGCCGCATGCTCGCCGACGCTAACGACCGTGTGGCGGCGCTGGAGGCGGCACAGAAGGACCTTGGTGTGGATCCTTGATCCTCACGGCGGTGGACCACGCGGTGCGGTGGTGGAGTGGGGCGTCGACGCCGTCGCTATTTTTTATTATATAATATAATTTAGAATAATATTATATATGTAATTTCTACTAATTTTTAGATCAAGATATGTAATATCTACTTATCTTAATATTATTATATAATATAATGAATTATGGTTATATCTACTTTTTTATTTTTTATACATTTATATAGTAAACTCTATACTTGAGTACATATATGTTTTGTTAACGACAACAAAATATTTATTTAGATAGAGCACAAGAGTACAAGATAAAACAAATAAAAAAATTACATATACGATAACAAAGACCTTACAACAAAATTACATATACGATAACAAAGACCTATTTTCATACGAGATCAAAGCTACCATCCATGAGTATCAACACATTATAATTTAACCACCTCGGTAGTATTCTTCTAGCATCCTTGCTAGCATAGATAATGCGAGGTGGTTAGAGCAATGCTTGTCGGAGGCAATCGGGAATGCCGCAATCCTTCCCTTCTTGCTCTTGGTTCGAGGCTTTCGGCGGGGATACATGACTTGTATGGCCCCTTCCGGCTTGAAGAGACAATACCGCGCGGGCGTCAAATGCAAGCACATAAGTGCAAGCACTTCTCAAGAGCCTCGCCGGAAACCCCAACATCCGGCATTGCTATATCAGTAGAATTCTTCTAGCACCTATTGTGTGCACCATTGTTGTGGAGTACAACGCGTAAAAATATCTGTATGTGAAAGGCTTTCTCCCACAGAGAGGCCATCTTCACAAAAACTAGCAAACTAGCCTAGAGAACTAGCCAAGATGGAGAGAGGAAGAAATGAACACAAGAAGGCAGGCATATGCCCTGGATGTTTGCCATGTATTTATAGGCGTGGACATCACTGCCGGCTTGTAACAAGAGCCGGCGATATATATATAAAACTAAAAAAATTAAAAAAAAGCCCGGACTCGATCGTGGTCACGGGTTCGGTTTCTGTTTTTGTTACAAATCTTTACGTTATTTTGCTCCCATTTTTTATTTTAAAAAATGATGCTCGTCGGGTTCAAATCCAACGCCGGCGGTACTGTCGTTGATCAGACCACTGCGGCAGGCCGGAAGTGATGTGAGCTTGTGGCCGCAGTGGGCTCCCCTTTTAAAAAATGCCATTGTATTGATCACTGCCGGCTCCTTCCACAAACCGGCAGTAATGGCATGGGCGCACCTTTTAAAAAATATCGTTGGATCTATCACTGTCGGCTTGTGGAAGGCGCCGGCGGGGATGAACTGGGCGCGCCTTTTAAAAAATGCCATTGGACCTATCACTTTGCCGGCTTGTGGAAGGCGCCGGCGGGGATGGACTGGGCGCTTTTTTTAAAAAATGCCGTTAGCCCATCGGGGTTCTATCCAGCGCCGGCAAAGGATATAAAGTAGAGATTGTTTTTTAAAAATTATCTCTCCCCCCTCGATCAATACAAGCAAGAGCACTTGCTCCCACCTACCACGACAACACGGGGGCTATAAAATGGCCATCGTGCTTGGAACCTCTATCTGAGTTTGTGATCCTTTTCCTCCCTCGTTCTCTAGTTGTTTGCTAGTTTTCCAAATACATGGGTTCCCATTGGGAGAAAGCCCTCCACATACAGATATCGGCATGTGTTATAATAGTCTACCAAAATAGTGCACACAAGTGGTGCTAGAAGAATGCTACTGAAGATGAGCTGAGCCGCATGTTGGGGTGCCCGGTGAGATTGACAGAGTCGTCCCACGAGCTGGATTCTCTGGGTCTTTGTGAATCGTGTGCGTTGTAGACAGTACATTCATTCCTTGAAGTGTAGCTCTGCAGTGGCATGCGTTCATTTGAGGTGCTATGAGATTGACGGGTTTTGTGCAATTTTCTCCTGGGGTGGTGTTAGTACTCGAAGGCGACGCCAGAAGTTTATGCACGAGTTGGTCGTGCATTTCTCTGGGTCGTGGTACGACTGCCCCATCGAGGAGTACCTGCCGGTGCGGTTCGAGCTGCATCCGACCCTTGCCGCTGCCTGCATCCGACCCTTGCCACTGCGCTAGAGATGGCAAGTAGGCCACAACCGAGGACGAAAGCAAGTGGTCAAATTATAATGTGTTGATACACATGGATGATAACATTGACGGTGAAGAAAAATATGTCTTTGTTATTGTATATGTAATTTTATAATTTTTATTTATTTTGTATTCTATCCATGTACTCTCTCTAAATAAATATTTTACAAAGTTGAACAGGAATAGTTTGTGTCAAAGTGGATTTGGTCTTTGTATGAAATTTGTAAAATAATTAAAAACCCAAAAACTGGATACGAGGTGCCAAAATTCAAAAATTTAAAGTTTTAATGGTACAAGCTCTGTCAAATGTAGAGTCGACCATTACACCAAATGTTTATCATGATGAGTGTGACAGACCGTGTTCATCACTTTTGCATTTGAGGCCATCTAGAGCTGGGTCAAAGTGGATTATCACATAAATCCAAGATTTGACCAAGTCAAACATGGTCAAACCATGTCAAATCTCTAGAAAAAAACTAAGATCATGTGTGGGGACTTAGCTTACCGTTTATGTGCTTAGAAAAAATTTGAAGCCAATTTGACATGGGAATACACAGTTTTCTATTTATTACTAATATATCTAGTATTTTTAATAAATAATAATCACTAGAGTGCCACATTGGACACCGGCGGTGATGTTATTTTGAAAACTAAGAATTTTCAAAAAATTTGACACCACCGCGACTCGAACGCGGGTCCAGCAAATCAAACATTTATGCCTTAACCACTTTGCGCTCGAGAGGATAACTGCTTTATTCACTACTTCATATGTTTAACAGTTTTCCTTTGAAACTTGTAAAATAATTAAAAACCCAAAAAATTTGCAGAGATTAGGACTCGAGCGCGAGCCTCACAGGTCACGGGCGTGGCCTTAACCGCCGTGGTAAAGACGTCTCTGTTCGTACGAAACAGAAAATTATTCTAATTAACCGGTGGGCGCCACATGTAATCACTGTTGGGCGTGTTTAGCCCCGGTGATATGCTTATCACCTTTGGATACTGTAGGAGCCGGCGGTGATATACTTGCCAGTTCAAACATGGTCAAATTGAGGCACCAAACGACCTCAGATGGAAAACATCTAAATACAAGGGTGATATAACTCATCAAGATACACATTTGATAAATAGGCCACTTTTGCATTTGAGACAGTGCTACCCAACACCAGTCACAAATTCTTGAATCTCACATGGACTTCGTGGAAGTGTATGTGGCACGTGTGGATTTGGAGCTACACTTTCCTAACACTTTGTCAGATGCAAAAATGGCCTTTGTATAAAATGTAGTTCATGATGAGTGGACTAAAGTTGGTATTCAAGACACTTCGGTTTGAGATCATCTAGGGTTTCAAATGCGGATACGAGGTGCCAAAATTCAAAAATTCAATGTTTTAGTGGTACAAGCTCTGTCAAATGAAGAGTTGACCATTACACTAAATGTTTATCATGATGAGTGTGATAGACCTTGTGTTCATCACTTTTACATTTGAGGCCATCTAGGGCTGTATCAAAGTGGATTATCACAAAAATCTCAGATTTGACCAAGTCAAACATGGTCAAATTGAGGCACCAAACGACCTCAGATGGAAAATATCTGAATACAAGGGTGATATAACTCATCAAGATACACATTTGATAGATAGGCCACTTTTGCATTTGAGACAGTGCCACCCAACACCAGTCACAAATTCTTGAATCTCACATGGACTTTATGGAAGTGTATGTGACACGTGTGGATTTAGAGCTACACTTTCCTAACACTTTGTCAGATGCAAAAATGGCCTTTGTATGCAATGTAGTTCATGATTAGTGGACCAAAGTTGGTATTCAAGACACTTCAGTTTGAGACCATCTAGGATTTCAAATACTGGATACGAGGTGCCAAAATTCAAAAATTCAATATTTTAGTGCTACAAGCTCTGTCAAATGAAGTGTTGACCATTACACCAAATGTTTATCATGATGAGTGTGACAGACCTTGTGTTCATCACTTTTTCATTTGAGGCCATCTAGGGCTAGGTCAAAGTGGATTATCACAAAAATCTCAGATTTGACCTAGTCAAACATGGTCAAATTGAGGCACCAAACGACCTCAGATGGAAAACATCTGAATACAAGGGTGATATAACTCATCAAGATACACATTTGATAGATAGGCCACTTTTGCATTTGAGACAGTGCTACCCAACACCGGTCATAAATTCTTGAATCTCACATGGACTTTGTGGAAATGTATGTGGCACATGTGGATTTGGAGCTACACTTTCCTAACACTTTGTCAGATGCAAAAATGGCCTTTGTATAAAATGTAGTTCATGATGAGTGGCCCAAAGTTGGTATTCAAGACACATCAGTTTGAGACCATCTAGGGTTTCAAATACTGGATACGAGGTGCCAAAATTCTAAAATTCAATGTTTTAGTGGTACAAGCTCTGTCAAATGAAGAGTTTACCGTTACACCAAACGTTTATCATGATGAGTGTGACAGACCTTGTGTTCATCACTTTTGCATTTGAGGCCATCTAGGGCTGGGTCAAAGTGGATTATCACAAAAATCCAAGATTTGACCAAGTCAAACATGGTCAAACCATGTCAAATCTCTAGAAAAAAACTAAGATCATGTGTGGAGACTCGGTTTACTGTATACGTGCTTAGAAAAAATTTGAAGCCAATTTGACATGGGAATACACAGTTTTCTATTTACTACTAATATATCTAGTATTTTCAATAAATAATAATCACTTTGGGTGCCACATTGGACACCGACGGTGATGTTATTTTGAAAACTAAGAATTTTCAAAAAATTTGACACCACCGCGACTCGAACGCGGTCCAATGAGATCAAACATTTATGCCTTAATCATTGCGCTCGAGAGAGAATAAATGCTTTATTCACTACTTCATATGTTTAACAGTTTTCTTTAAAATTTGTAAAATAATTAAAAACCCGAAAAATTTGCAGAGATTAGGACTCGAGCGTGGGCCTCACAGGTCATAGGGCGTGGCATTAACCGCTGTGGTAAAGACGTTTGTTCGTACGAAACAGAAAATTATTCTAATTAACCGGTTGGCGCCACATGTAATCACCTGCCGGGCGTGTTTAGCCCCGGCAGTGATATGCTTATCAGTGCCAGATCTGCGTAGGAGCCGGCAGTGATATACTTGCCAGTTCAAACGTGGTCAAATTGAGGCACCAAACGGCCTCAGGTGGAAAACATCTGAATACAAGGGTGATATAACTCATCAAGATATACATTTGATAGATAGGCCACTTTTGCGTTTGAGACAGTGCTACCCAACACCAGTCACAAATTCTTGAATCTCACGTGGACTTTATGGAAGTGTATGTGGCACGTGTGGATTTAGAGCTACACTTTCCTAACACTTTGTCAGATGTAAAAATGGCCTTTGTATGAAATGTAGTTCATGATGAGTACACCAAAGTTGATATTCAAGACACTTCAGTTTGAGACCATCAAGGGTTTCAAATACTGGATACGAGGTGCCAAAATTCAAAAATTCAATGTTTTAGTGGTAGAAACTCTGTCAAATGAAGAGTTGACCATTACACCAAATGTTTATCATGATGAGTGTGACAGGCCTTGTGTTTATTACTTTTGCATTTGAGGCCATCTAGGGCTGGGTCAAAGTGGATTATCATAGAAATCTCAGATTTGACCAAGTGAAACATGGTCAAAATGAGGCACCAAACGACCTCAGATGAAAAACATCTTAATACAAGGGTGATATAACTCATCAAGATACACATTTGATAGATATGCTACTTTTGCATTTAAGACAGTGCTACCCAACACCAGTCACAAATTCTTGAATCTCACATGGACTTTATGGAAGTGTATGTGGCACGTGTGGATTTGGAGCTACACTTTCCTAACACTTTGTCAGATGCAAAAATGGCCTTTGTATTAAATGTAGTTCATGATGAGTGGACCAAAGTTGGTATTCAAGACACTTCAGTTTGAGACCATCTAGGGTTTCAAATACTGGATATGAGGTGCCAAAATTCAAAAATTCAATGTTTTAGTGGTACAAGCTCTGTCAAATGAAGAGTTGACCATTACACCAAATGTTTATCATGATGAGTGTGACAGACCTTGTGTTCATTACTTTTGCATTTGAGGCCATCTAGGGCTGGGTCAAAGTGGATTATCATAAAAATCTTAGATTTGACCAAGTCAAACAAGGTCAAATTGAGGCACCAAACGACCTCAGATGGAAAACATCTAAATACAAGGGTGATATAACTCATCAAGATACACATTTGATAGAAAGGCCACTTTTGCATTTGAGACAGTGCTACCCAACACCGGTCATAAATTCTTGAATCTCACATGGACTTTCTGGAAATGTATGTGGCATGTGTGGATTTGAAGCTACACTTTCCTAACACTTTGTCAGATGCAAAAATGGCCTTTGTATGAAATGTAGTTCATGATGAGTGGCTCAAAGTTGGTATTCAAGACACATCAGTTTGAGACCATCTAGGGTTTCAAATACTAGATACGAGGTGCCAAAATTCAAAAATCAATGTTTTAGTGGTACAAGCTCTGTCAAATGAAGAGTTGACCATTACACCAAATGTTTATCATGATGAGTGTGACAGACCTTGTGTTCATCACTTTTGCATTTGAGGCCATCTAGGGCTGGGTCAAAGTGGATTATCACAAAAATCCAAGATTTGACCAAGTCAAAAATGGTCAAACCATGTCAAATCTCTAGAAAAAAAAAACTAAGATCATGTGTGGGGACTCGGTTCATCGTTTATGTGCTTAGAAAAAATTGAAGCCAATTTGACATGGGAATACATAGTTTTCTATTTATTACTAATATATCTAGTATTTTCAATAAATAATAATCACTTTGCTAGTGCCACATTGGACACCGACAAGTGATGTTATTTTGAAAACTAAGAATTTTCAAAAAATTTGACACCACCGCGACTCGAACGTGGGTCCAAACAGATCAAACATTTATGCCTTAACCACCGCGCTCGAGAGAGGATAACCGCTTTATTCACTACTTCATATGTTTAACAGTTTTTCTTTGAAATTTGTAAAATAATTAAAAACTCAAAAAATTTGCGAGAGATTAGGACTCGAGCGCGGGCCTCACAGTCGAGGGACACGGCCTTAACCGCTGTGGTAAAGACGACTGTTCGTACGAAATAGGATATTATTCTGATTAAGGCTTGACAAGTAATCACTTTCGGAGCGCGTTTAGCACCGGCAGTGATGTACTTATCCTTTTACCCGGTTACTGCGTTGGAGCCGGCGGTGATATACATATCCTTGCCGGTGTTGTTTAGGAACCGCAAGTGATAACACTGGGTATATAAGCGGGCGCGCGCTTACTGAAAATTTCACAAGTCCTTTGAACTATGCGCCCTTTCCAAACTGCGGAGCAGCCTCGCGCGTCCGCCCCCAACGACGCCGTCCGCCGCCTCCTACGACGCCGTCTGCCGCCCACGACGACGCCCTCCTCCGTCACCGACATCGCTGGCTCTGCCGCCCCGCTCCTCCGGCTGACGGCCACGCGACCCCGCGGCCCCGTTCGACCGCGCCGGCGGCACCACCGCGCCGCCACCGCCACACCAGAGCTCGCGCGCCCCTGCCCCGCGTCCAGCAATCTCCGGAGCATCGTCCACCCTCACAGGCATCTAGGAGCGCGAGGAAGCGGTCACCATCTATTCACATGGTTTGCTCCTCTCTTCCTGCCCCCTACCTGTTCGACAGAATGCCTGTATAGACTTCTGTTCCTGCAATGATCTCTGAACTTTGGTCAATTCAACCTTGTTAACTTGTGAACCTGCTGATGCTCAGAACCTCTTCATGTTGTAAGATTTTGGAGATGCTTTAGAGGGTGCTAGTAGCTAGTATAAGCAAATAAATTCACCATCTTAATTCTACTTAGGATTTGAGCTTGATAAATTTTGTGTGATGTTTCTATCTTTGAATTGCGATAGTTAGCCATAATTGGAGGCTCAAATCTGTTATTGGACATGTTTCATAGTCCAAAGTAATTTAGGCCTATTTAATGTGGGTTTAATATTGTTAGCTTGTGGATTTTGTGTAGCTTTAACCATAAGTCCAAATGGGCTGAAATTTGGTCAGCAAGCTTGTGTGGACATGATTTGTAGGCACTTGTAGATCATAGATATATATCCTATTTGTAGGTCAAATATGTACATCATTTTTTAGGCAATTGTGGATTGTCTTGTTATTAGTTTAGCACTGACTGACCATGGTCAATTCACATCCATGGTTCATCACCAGATTCCTCGTAGCCGTAGAGATGGAGCATGAAGCAGCTAATGTTGTCGGTGACAACGAGGCCGCTACTCACGGGCAGGGAGAAGAGAGCCCGAGCACTTATTTGAACCCGCATGATGAGCAAGAAGAGCGAGGCTAACCAGGTAACTTAGGTGTCATTTGATGACATAGGCACACCCACTACTGCATTGACGGGTATTAACTTACACGTTCTATCCAACGGGTTCCTTCGCCGGTCACCGACCCACCGCATACCCGGTGAGCCGCGGGCAGCGGTGGTATCCAAGCGGGTTCCTTCGCTGGTCACCGACCCACCGCATACCGGTGAACCGCGAGCAAGCAAGTGGTAATACTAGAGTCGAGAACCAAGCGAGGGCCGACACAACTTCCTAAATCTGCGTTGCCGATCACCACATTCGATGATGAACGCGTCTCCCTTCTACACCCGAGAAAATCGCGAAGAAGTACTCGGGGTCATCGGCAACCTTGTAAGGCAATTTGTCCCCTTGAAGTACTATAACTGGCAGGGGAAAGATACGAACTCGTCCGTGGTTCCCAAAAATATCAAGTTGCAAATATGGAATGAGGAGCTCCCAAAGTATTTCACATTCCCAGAGGAAGATCAGTTTGACAAACCCTTAGCCCAGAAAAGAGCCTATGAAATAATGTCCTCATGCTTCAAGACTTTCAGGGGTGAGTGTTACAGGAAGTATATCGTTGGTGGTGCAGAACCAAATTTTGGTAGTAACTCAAAGTTGGCCTATCAGGGGCCCTACTGGGAGGAGTTCATGACTCACTGCGATTCCGAGGAGTTCCAAACCCTTAGCATGCAGAATAAGGAGAACTCGGCGAAAAACAAACTTCCTCATCATTGCGGCTCTCGTGGATATGCCAAGCTTCTTGATGTTTTTCAAAAAGAACTTGAGAAGCAGTCAGAGCTTATTGAAGCTGGCGTTGAGGTTGTGACCGCCCATTGGTAGGCCAGATCTATAATGTTCTGTATCGCGAGGAACTGTCGTCATGGTAATGATGGGAGCTTTAGCGTCTTAAATCATCCAAAGAGTGAAGGCATAGATGATCCGGACATGAGTGCCCTCGTCTCGAGGATCTCTGAGATAACCGAGGAGGTGATTCAAGGGTCACGCACTTCTGACAGGGAGAATGACGTGCTCACCCAAGCACTCGGGAACAAGGAGCATGGTGGCCGCACCAGAGGAGCCGGGGTTGTTAGTTGGTTGCTAGGTTTCCCGGATGATGCGGAAACTTATCGGAGCCGCAAAAGGAGTAAGAAGGCAAGAGAGGAGGAGACACTCAAGATGCTTAAGGATGTGGAAGATAGATGGAACTCCAAACTAGATCAACTAGTTCAAGAGAAGGTCGAAGGAGAACTTGCGTCCCAACAATCTCAAGGACCACAAGCACGGGGTTCTAGCAGTTGTGGGTCCACCCCTTTTGGTGAACCAGATGTGGATGTGCCTCACCCGGTCGATAGCATCACTGACCGTGTGAATGTCAAGCTGTACATCAAGCAACAATGGACGAAAGACAAGGTGGCACTCGGCCAAGCCTTACCCATGTTAGATGGGACCATTAAAGGCACCCCAATTCCGCCGGGGTGCGCCAAAGTCACCATTGACAAGGTACTCAAGAAGAAGTACGGAAGGATACCCATTGACCACCCTGCATCGGAGGACATGCCAAAACTTGAGCAGAACATAGGATTTGTTGTGGCGTGGAGCAAGCGCCTCATTAAGCTTGAGCACAAGATGTCCTCGATGAAGAGGACGAATGCGAACCCTCGCCCCACAACTCAAGATCTCCGACCAGGGGACATCCTCAATTGCCATCAACCCCGTCTTCTTCTCCCTCGTCCTCATCGAGTCTCCTCTGCGTCAGCAGAATCCTCTTCCTTCTCCTTCGCGCCGGAACCTCACCGCTCCTTTGCCTCCTCCTCCCCTCCACCTCGTCAACCGACTCCACCATGTGAGCGGACTCCCCCCCCTCCTCCTCCTCCTCCTCCGCCTCGCGAGACTCCACCACGTCGCGGCGAGACTCCTCCCCCTCCTCCTCCTCCTCCTCCTCCTCCTTCTCCTCCTCCGCGTCAGCAGACTCCTCCTGCTCCTTTGCCTTCTCCACCTCGTCAGCAGAATCCTCCTCCTCCTCAGGTGACCGCCCCTCCTCTTACAGTGGGTTCTTCAGGAACCCAAGCGAGAAAAGCTAATCCCGGTCGCTCTACATCCAGAACTAGAGGACATGCTTCTCGTCGTCCTCAGACGCAGGCAACGACAACATCCTCGCAGTCAAGGAAAATGTCCTTGGCATCGGTTTCTAATGCTGCCCATGGCGATCAAGGGCAAAACCAAAAGGCCGTTCAGTGGCAGCACTTCAAACCCGATGGACGAACCGTGGACAGCCAGAATACCCAAGTCCCAGTATGTACCTTTTTTCAATCTCATTGCTGATTTTCCTCTGGCTTTGAAGAGGAACGGATATGAAAGGCACACACAGAACAAATACAATAATGAAAAGGTCGACCATGATTTCAATGTGCATATAAGAAAGATAGATGAATTGTGCGAAGATTGTCCGGAGTTGACCATGGAAGAAGCCGAGGAGATGTATTGGGAGTCAGTTGGGACGGCACCATTGGCGCGTAAGTTTGCATACGGATCACCTTTGGTCTCCGATGAAGAGTACCAAAATCTTCCCACGCCTATGCGTAAGTTGCACGAATATTACATGGCCGTCACCTCACAGCACCAGGATTTTGCATTTAGTGCTATTATCCCTCCGAAGCTAGTCTACTACTATGCAGAAAAAGAGAAGGTGGACATCGAGTACGAGGCTCTTTTTCAGCTATATCAGGGATTCAACCTCGACGTACAACACATGACACTGTGGACTATGTAAGTACCTTAAACACATGAAATTCTAAGTAATGCTCTTTCGAGTCACCAACTGTTAATTGTTTTCAACTTTGAATGTTTTTATGCAGGCTAATTTGGTGCTATGCTTTAATAAAGCAGAAATGGAAACATTTAGGCTTCATTGACCCCATCAGAGTCAATCAAGGGCTTATCATCAGTAATCCGGATGAGGTGCTAAATCTCTTGGTCCCAATTTTCGAAGAGTTCATGAAGAATGGGAAAACCACGATACTTCTGCCCTACAACTTCGCGTATGAGTTCTCCACCTTTGCTTTTATACTTCTCTTTTTTGTCAAGATTATTTGTTAATTTAGATCATGTGATTGCAGAGGTCATTGGGCTTTCATCACCGTCGATCTTGACACCAATCTGATCGAGGTGTGGGATTCAAAGAAGATTCCACTTAAGGACTTGGATCCACTGTTGCAACTATTCAATAAGTAAGTGATACTAATAACATATTATTATCTGATCACACATGTGTCTTTCTAATGTTCCCCCTATTCAATATTTTTACACAGTCTTCGAACAAGATATAGAGGTCGGACGCAAAGAGCATTCAAGATTCAAATAATGAAGAAGATCGCGTACTTGAAGCGGCCTAAGGGCAACGCCCAATGCGGCTTCTATGTGATGTGGGCCATGTTTCGATTCCTCGGCTACACCGCGAAATGAGCCGGATGAACTTGTAAGTATAATCCTCTTTTCTATGTCTGTTAATAATTTAAATAAATTATGATTGTACTGATTCCTTGTTTGCGTTTTGGAATGACAGCGGAAGAAACAAAAGCACGAAATGTTGTTAGACTTCGAAGTCACCGCATTCCAAGCGGAGTTGGCGGACTTCATCAACACCATGGTGCTTTCGAAGAATGGATTATTTTCAATTGCTCAAGCCGAAGGGAAGTACAAGAAAGAGTTGGCAGTCCAACTTAATCGTCTCATGTAATTTTTATTTCATTGAACTAGAAGTACATTTTGAGGGTTGTATGAGAACATGTTGGAAGGAACTTGAATCCTGTATTATTAATGTAATTAATATAATTATAATTATTGTAACTATAATTAATATAATTATAATTATGCATTATAAAATAAAAACTAAAATATATAATTTATTTAAAATTTTAAAAAAATAATTTGAAAAAAACCACCATCACTTTGCCGCAACGAGGCGGTAGTGCTGGCTCCGAACAACACTATCGGCTCGTTGCACAAGCCGTTCGTGTTGTCGAAGCCCATCGGCCGGCTAATTCTATGAGCCGGCGGTGTAGCGTGTATTACAACACCGACGGCTCGAAGAACCGGCCGGCGGTGTTGGCCTGACAACACCGGCGGCTCCTGGGCAGGCGGCCGGTGTTCGCTCTTACAACACTGTCGGGTCTTAAGAAGATCCGGCAGTGTTGTCATCGGATAACACTGCCGGGGTATTCTACGCGCCGGCAGTGTTGTGTGCTCATCACAGCCGGGGTAAAAATTCCGGCTGTGATGCACCACCCACAGCACTGCCGCTTGCTCACTGCCGGTTCACTTTCCGTCAGTGATGAGGGTTGCGAACCGGCTGTGATATGAAAATCTGTAGTAGTGTGAACAGCAACACAATGCAAAAGTGGGAGAACAATTGGTTACTTACAGTGAAAGTTTGTCACCTAAATATTTTGGAAGTTAATGTTCACCAGGTTTGGACATTCAAGGCTAATAAAGATTGTCTCCAAAGCTCTCTGAACCCTTTGAACCATGGAACTAACACATATGACTTTAATCATACTAAGTTGCTTCAACAAAATTCATGGTTGAAATGGATTGCAGACTTCAATTTCCATCTGTGAGCACATTTCTTTCTATAGCATATATATTACAATCAGTGAAAACAAGTCAACCATGGTTAAATGCATGATAGATTGAATTGAATAAAAATAATAAATTATATAAATGGAAGACATATACCTCATAGAGTTCAAGAGTGAGCTTCTCTAAACTAGGTGGATTCCCCGTGCGTTGCTGCGGGAATCAACATTAGATTTGACACGTGTTTCTATAGGAATTAGCGATGATTTCTCTCATATTATTACTATTATTGTTATGGTGCATAAAGTATTTGTAGTTAAATATAATTTGGGAACGTAAGTAAGTAGTTGCTTATTGAACAAACTCAGAAATTACAGTAAATCATTATAGAGGTGACATGGGTATTTTTTTTGTAATTAATAATAGATGACATGGACTTAGTAGGAAATAATGTAGACACCTTGTATTAATTTAGTGGAGAATGATGTGGACACTTTGTATGAATAGATAGAATATTTAGTGAGGTCACTTAGTGGGAAATGATGTGGATAGCTTGCATGAAGAGAGAATTCATCTAGTGGGGTTTATCTATATAAGAGTTATAGATTTGGTGTGTGGTGGAGAAAGCGAAGTAGTGCAGCGATGTCACTAGTCAAACACCAATCGATGAGATAAAGGGTTCTTAACTTGTTAAATGTAGGGCAGAATCCCAAATCCTTTCGATAGTAAACTGAAATTGAAAAGGAGTGCATATAATAAGGTCAAGACTAATTAAACTTAAGAACTGAAATTGGAATAAAAGAAGTCGATTGAGATACTCCTGCTTTGGCCTGATGACGTCATCCGAGAGCGGGGCGATTAGGGCGACCGGACGGCGCTCACCGCCGCCACAGCAAGCCTCGCCGCCGATGACCCCCATCCGCGTCACTGGGACTCCTCCGAGGCGTGTGGCTGGCAGCGGGTGCAAGCTCCCGGTGCGGACACGTGGGGAGCCCCACCTCAAGAAAGTGCACGTCGTCGAGAGCGGGAAGGGCAAAGTCGGGACTTCAGATCTGGGGTCCAGAGAGCAGTCTCAGGGTGAGAGAGAGGAGGAAGAAGGGGCAATTGAGGAATTCTTTGGCCAGTTGTGGCTGATACCCAAGTCCTCCTCTTGCGCCGCCCCGCTGAATAGAGCTAGGGTTCGGGGGGAGAGGGCCGATCTGAAGGATCTTTTCTGGATCCGGAAAGATTTGTGGGAGTCCAGAAATTTTGAGTACAAGGATCTGTTTCCAGCCAGAGAGGGAGATCATTTGAAGGATAACCCACAGCGGCTCCGTTTCGCAGAAGATTTGTGGGGGAAGGGAGAGAAGGAGTCGTTCGTATCGAAGGTCAAGGCGATGGCAGGAAGGGCAAGAGGAAAATCTCCAAGGGCGCAGGGTTCCGGTGATGGCTGGGATGCTTGGGGCGGTGGTGGATGGCCGCATCCACCGTCACCATTCTTCCCACCCCACCCCATGGGGCCGCCGCCGCAGATGCCGCCGCCAGGGCCTTACGGGTATTATCCTCCTCCTCTTTATCCACAGCAGCCGCCATATCCACAGGGGCAGTTTGAGCAGTTTCACCATCAGGGGGATTGGCAGGGTGCAAGACCTAGAGGGCAGTTTCAGGGTGGTAGAGGAAGGCAGGGTCAGTTCCAAGCTGTGAATCAGAAGAAGGAGATGCAAGGGACTGGGCAGGAAAAGAAGAGCACTGGTGAGAGTACTAGCAAGTCTCAGTCTGTTCAAGTGCAGAATGATGATGCTACAAAGGTTGGCAAGGAGAAATCTGCTGATGACAAGTCTCTGCATATAATTTGTCACAGCTGTGGGGATCCTGGACATTATAGCTCTGACTGTACCAAGCCAAAGGTGTGCTTTGTCTGCTTCAAGAAGGATCACATTGCTGAAAGATGCCACAGATGGAAAGAACCAGCTGCTGCTGTCAAGTTCTTGGGAAGCTCTAACAAGGGTCTAGGGTTCTTCCATATTGATGTCACAGAAAAAGAGAATAGGTTCAAGCTATGGAAGGGCTTCGACAATTGTGGGATCATAACTGTGGAAGATGGCTACTTGGAGAAGGAAGCAATTGTTGATCACCTGAAGAGTGTCTTTGACAAGAATTGGCCTTGGCATCTGAGGGTACTGGAGGAGGACTACAAGTACTTGGTTAGGTTTCCAGCTGACAAGAGAGTTGAGAATTATGTGATCAGTGGAAGTTCTTACTTCTATATGAATGACACATATGTTTCTCTCAAGGTTTGGAATGGGGATATAGTTCCAATGTCAAAGCTGAAAGATGTTTGGGTGCAAGTCAGTGGGATCCCACCCAAGTGGTGTGACTGGGAAACCCTGAGGCAAGTTGCTGCTACTGTAGGGAAACTAGTTGAAGTGGATTGGCAATCACTATTTAGTCACTTCTTTGGGATGATTAGAATCAAGGTCAAGTGTAGAAACCCAGCTAGAATCCCAAGACAAAGGATTGTAGAGATGGGTGATGAGATTTTCTTGATCACTTTGAAAACTGAAGGTGCCATCCAGCTTGCTGAGAGTGTGCCAAGAGATGATGGCAAGGGTGATGATGACGATGAGACTGGGGACAATCAAGGGAATGATATAGGTGAGGAAGACCTGCTAGGTGGATGTGAAAATACCAACAGGGGTGATGAAAATGGTCCATCAGGGGGTCCTACCCAAGGAGGAAATACAAGTTCCCCTAAGATAACAAGTCAGGGAAAGCAAACATCAATGAGAGGTGGTAGAACTGTGAGAAGCTTGTTTGAGTTGTTCAATGGGGAGTCTGACAACTTTGACCAAGGCAAGGAGGAGTCAGTTTGCCTAAGTCTTCTTAAGTCAATGGAGTTGGAAGTGGGGCCTGATATGGAGGTGGAGGGAATAGATGATGTGGTTCCTGATGATGAAGAGATGTCTGAACTACCAGTTGAATGGACCTATGCTTTTGTAGAGAAAGAGGAAGCTAGCAAAACTGAAAGCAAGAATGGGGATGAGCTGATTGGTGGTGGAGAAACAGAATCTAGTGAGCAGAGAACTGGGGGTGAGGTGGACCAGTCTAAGGACGTTGCAGAGAAGGATACTGTTCTGGAGAAGAAGGAGATGGGTATGAAGAAAAGGGGCAAGGAATGGGGACCTATAATCCCTGAGAGGAAGAGCAAAAGATTACCTCAAGATGGGAAGCCAGCGCTGGTCAAGGCCCAGGAGCTGATGGAGAAGAAAAATCTGGAAAAGCCACAAGGTAAAAAACCAAGCCAAGCTTTAAATTCTGCAAAATTATTACATATTGCTTCAGAGTTGGTGTAGAATCTAGTACTAGAGATAAAGATGAGGTAGTTTCCAGCAAAGTTTGTGATAAGATGTCCTCTTTGGATAAAAGTAGAAATGCGTTCTTTTGCAAGTCATGTGTGGTAGAAAATTGTGAGCATAGATGCATAACAGGAGAGTTGCCTCCTGATCCTTTCTGTCAAGGTTTGCCTAATAATAGTGGTAGGAGTCAACCAAGTAGGAAAGCTCTGGTAGAAATAAAAGTAGGAGCTAGCAGCTATAGTGGTTTTGATAGAGTAGTGGATGGAGTTCTGGGAGAAGACCCAGTAACCCCAGGTAGGGGAAATGAGAATAGTTCAAGTTGTGATATGATCATGATGAAAAAGCCTGGACTAAAGTAACTAGGAAAAGAAAATCAAAGAAGTTTACCAAATGATAGGTCTATTTTGGAATGTTAGGGGGTTAAATTCCCTTGGAAGATTACCTGCACTTATAAGTAGGATTAGGTGTCTGGTGCTGATATAGTAGGTATAATGGAGACAAAAAAAGAGTCCTTTACTTACAGAATGCTTAGAAATTTAGATGGTAATACTCCTTTTACTTGGGCAGTCCTCCCTGCTAAGGGGACTGCTGGAGGGATTTTAGTAGGTTGTAGAAAAGATAAATTTTCTGCTATTGTTTGTGATCAGTTAGAGTACTCTATGAGTCTAATGATTACTGATACTAAAACTAGTTTTTGCTGGAAACTTGTAGTAGTATATGGTTCTCCTTATGAGGAGGGTAAGGAAGATTTCATTAATGAGTTACATACCATTATGCAAAAATGGCAAGGTCCCACTTTACTTGCTGGTGATTTCAATTTAATTAGACATGCTAGGGATAAGAATAATCTAGACATTAATTACAAGTGGGCTGATATTTTTAATGAGTGGATAAGTAAGTGGGCTTTGATTGAGGTCAACCCTAGTAATATCAAATATACTTGGACCAATAATCAGGACTGCCCTGTGATGTCTAGAATTGATAGAATCTTCATGAATAATGATTGGGAAAGAGCTTTTCCTTTAGTAAGAGTTAAAGGTTTAGATAGATATCCAAGTGACCACAACCCAATGGTTTTGGACACTGGTGATAATGTGTTCTTTGGTAAAAAACAGTTTAGATTTGAAAAATGGTGGATGCTTAAGGAGAGTTTTCAAGATGTAGTTAAGAAAGTGTGGTCAATGCCTTGTCTAGCTACAAGTAGTATAGAGAGATGGCAATTTAGGATTAGAAACTTTAGAAAAGCTGCTAGAGGGTGGGCTGCCAATGAGGTGGCAACCATGAATAAAGCTAAAGCTGATCTAGCTTTAGAGTATGGTGATCTAGAAAGAGAGATGGAATGTAGACAGCTCTCGGCTGCTGAGATTGAAAGGTTTAAAACAGTTTCTGATGAGTTAGATAAAATCTGGGTTCTAGAGGAAATTAAAATCAGACAAAGGTCTAGGGATAGGGATATTTTAGAAGGGGATAGAAACACAGCTTACTTTCAAGCTGTAGCTAACCATAGAAGTAGGAAGAAAAGGATTGATGCCTTGGAGGGTCCTAGTGGTTTAGTTAGTGATCAAAAAGGAATGTTAAAGATAGCTGAAGACTTCTATAAAAACTTGTTTGCCAAAGAGGATGGTAGTAATGTCAAGCTAGGTCAGGATTTCTGGAATCAAGAAGATCTAGTGACTAGTGAAGAAAATGAGATTCTGACTAGACCTTTTTCTGAGGAAGAAATTAAGGAAGTTTGTCTTTAGTTGTTATTCGGATGGAGCACCTGGGCCTCGATGGTGTCTCCTTTATGTTCTATCAGAAATACTAGGATGTAGTAAAAGAGGACTTGATGGCTATGTTTAGAGATTTTCATTCAGGAGATTTAGATCTTTATAGATTAAACTTTGCCATGGTTACTCTCATACCTAAAGAAGAAGGGGCTACATCCTTGAAAAAATTTAGACCAATTAGCCTTTTGAACTGCAGTTTCAAAATTTTTTCTAAAGCTTTAACTTTGAGGTTGGGCCAGGTCATTGGTAGATTAATCTCCCCACAACAGAGTGCCTTTATCCAAGGAAGATATATCCTTGAAAGTGTAGTCATTGCCCATGAACTAGTTCATAGCCTTCATAAAGATAAAAGCCCAGGATGTGTTATTAAATTAGACTATGAGAAAGCGTATGATAGAGTTAGTTGGGATTTCTTGTTTGAGATTTTAGAGTCTAGAGGTTTTAATTCCTGCTGGATTGACTGGATCAAGAGCTTAGTCTATAATGGGTCTGTAGGGGTCTTGATCAATGGAGAGGAAAGTAAATATTTCAAAACTGGTAAAGGTTTGAGACAAGGGGACCCCCTGTCACCCCTGCTCTTTAACCTGGTAGGTGATATCCTGACTAGGATGTTAGTTAAAGGTGAAAATGCTGGTTTAATTAGGGGAGTAGGGAATGAGTTGGTAGATGGTGGTGTCATCTCTCTTCAGTACGCTGATGACACCATCCTGTTTTCAGATTTTGATCAGGAGCATTTGGTCAATCTGAAGGGGATATTAATGTGGTTTGAAACAATTTCTGGAATGAGGATCAATTTTCATAAGAGTGAGGTCATTGCTTTAAATCTCTCTGAAGAGGATGCACATGATGTGGCTCATCTCTTCTCTTGC
>JAENPR010001965.1:0-84656 GCA_018135685.1 Themeda triandra | reverse complement strand
ATTAGAGTGAACTATTCGACTCAAAACTTACTCATATTACCTTTCACCATGGGGCTTGTAACCGTCACTTGGGTCTTGAGCAGTTGAAAGACAGAACGGTCAAGTCAAGCACTATGTTTTTCGCTCTTTGATCAACTATTATTCTAGAGTTTTTGCAAGATTTTCAAATAAAACTCAGAGTTCCTTGTATGAACCTTTCAGGTCTCTCATTTGTGGTATTTCTGGATCCTCTCCAAGGCATGTGCGTAGCGTATGCCTTCTCTCTTCTCTCAGAATATGTGGTATTTATGGAATTAAGGCATAGTGAAAAGTGCCTTCTCTCTCACCCTACTTTCTAATAGGCTTATGTGGAGCTCATAGGTGGGGAGACACTCAAACTCACTTGCATATATTGCACGGTTAAGACATGGATCCAATAGGAACTAAAATAATAATAAAGTCATATGTGCATGAGGAAATGGAATGGATGATAAGATGATGATAGGGTGATGATGGAATGATGATAAGGAAATGTTTATGAGGGTTGATCACTTGGTGAATCATCTACTTCTACACTTGCTCCTTTGGGGATAACATTGACTCCCTTTATTCGAAACCTTGAAACTTCTTGAATGGAAGGATTTGGCTACTCTCTCTCTCTCTTTTTCTTTTTTTCTTCTTTTTTCTCTTTTTTTTTTTTTTTTTAGAATAACCAATCCTCCGAAAACGAACCTCCGAAAATGAAACTTTAGCAACGGGGAGTGTATAACTTGAAATGATAAAGATTGGAGCTTTTATGTAAGCAATGGAACGGCGATGATTATTTCTAGATGTTCACTCCTAGGATAGAGTAGAACCTTTTCTCGGATAAAGTGAAATGAATGGCGTATGTATATGTGGATGGATGGATGGATGCGTACTCCCAGGGTAGGGAGCAGCATATGTGCGTATCTCTAGGGTAGAGACAAAGACAATATGTGGGGGAATGCGTACTCCCGGGATAGGAGCAGATAGGTGCATATCTCCGGGTAGAGATAGCACAATATGTGATGGATGTGGATCTATATGTGGGTGGTACCTCTAGGGACGAGTAAGTAGCACGAATGAATGTAGTATTTATAAAATGGGTGCATGCTTCGAGGACGTATAGCATAGATCAATGGATGGAGAGCACATAATATTGACTTTAACCGCATGATCGATTCCTTATGGGTCCACAAAGATAACCACACTCAATGCCTAAAAATACTACACTCAAGCCTACAATATGGTCTATATAAAACGAGATGGGTCTTTCCTAATCTAGTAAGCATGAATATATGGCTGTGGTAGGAATTTGAACTCTCATCATAAAGGAACTCATCATGCAGGAATTTAATATTTTTGTAAATAAATTCTCCGTAACTCTAGTATCTCTAGGAATAAGATGGACAGCAGCCCAAAACTTTCCCATTTCATACCCATCAACCACCTAGACTTAGATCAAGTGTTTGCTACCCACAAGTTTCAGGTTCAAAGCAAATCTCAAATCTAAACAGTTGTGTCCAAAACTCGGGAGAGTGCAAGGTTGAAAACTAGGTACTTGAAAGGAATTACAGCAGAGCAACTATTCATCATCTCCATGTAGAGTTTATTCTAGGGATCACTTTTAAGACAGACTACAAGAACTCTCCAAAAGTAGAAAAGAAATCTTTCTGGGTTTCTATAGTTATGCATCTTTTTTTAGTTGTTTTTAACAAAGCAAGCTCTATGAAAGCATAGATAGATAAGTTGGAAACACTTAGCTTGGTACACGGGGATGCTCTCCCCCAAGCTGGATGTTGACGTAGTCCGTCGATGTTGCCGACTAGCGGTGAAGGCGTTCTAGTATGCCTGGAGTGTCGTGGATAGTTGCTGTTGGAGACAGCGCTTGACTGTTGAGGGCAGCACTCCGACAGGAGACTAGACATCCTTCTGTCTATTGACTCTTCTTGATCCTTTATGTTCTGTGAAGCTCAAATAGACAACAAAGCTTGTGGAACTGATTAAGCATTAGTGATGAAAACCTCTAAGCCTTGGTTGTCTAGAACTGCCTTAACTCAAATGTCTTCTAACAGGATCACAAGAAATATTTTTATCATTTTATAATATAGGGATGCAGAGAGAAAATAGATATGCTGAAAAATTATTTTTATGCCACCACAATGAATGATTATCCACATGGGGCTTAGTAGTTTTCTCGATGCAAAATGCAGAAATCTTTATTTTCTTTTTCTAGTGCGGGAGATAGTAAAGCGAAGATGCAATTAAGATGCATGTAGGGAAAACAAATATGCTTAAAGGAAATGCAATGCTATGAAAGGAAATGCCGATAAATACCAAGTTACCTTCTTGGCGAGGGTTCAGTGATTTAAGTCCTCCGAATGCAGGACTTCTTGTCATGTTCACTCCTTCAGTGCATCATTTGATCCCAAAGGTAGAGACCTTGAGAACTGCACCTCTTGAGATGGTAACTCTAGGAAAGGAGTCACCCATGTTCTTTCTTGTCCAGTAGTCTTTATCACTGGAGTACCTTGTGATGAAGAGTAGATGCTTCTAGTGGTCCTTTACTTCTTCTTGGAGTTTGCCTTGCTTGATTGACCTCTCTCCCTGAGCATCTTGTCTTCTAAAATTTCACTCCTTCTTTTTTTTCTTCCTCTTTTTTTTTCTTATGCCTAGACCTTGTGCTCCACTCATTGTTTCTTCTCAGTGTGCTAGAGCGACGGGGGCTTGAAAAGAGGAAGAGCATTCTTTGGATCAATGTTTGAAGAGTCATCGGCCTTCCTCCCCAAGCTTGACCTTGTTGTTGCTCGCCATGTGAAACCAAATACGAGTGTTGAGTCATCCCTCGAGTGTGTTGTACTCCTATGTCCTCGACACTATTTGTCCTCTCGTTTGTAAGCCTTCATGTATCCGAGAGGGACTTCGATTATAGGTCCATTGAGCAAAGATCTTTCTTTTGCATTACGCTTTTGATTATACCGTCCAATCCCGGGATGAGCGTACGAACAGTTGCATGATCTTTTTTTAAACCATTCTTGATTTTCATTGAGTCTTGGTTGACGCATTGATGTTCATTGGAGATGTAGACTCGACTTCTTCCTTGATGGTCTTTGTCTTCTAGCGGCATGGCGAAGAGTTGTACGCCATCCATCTTGATGATCAAGGAAGGAGCTTCTTTAGAATTTGTATGCATGCTTCATCTCCAATGGCTTAGGGACATTATCTTGCAACCATGGTCATGGTCCTTCAAGGCTTGGTCGATGGTCAACCCTTGATTGGTGATTGGTTGACACAAGGATGCATGCTTATCATGCCATCCTTGTCCTTGCTGCCAATATGCAAGATGGTGTCTTCACTCTTCAGGAACAATGAGAGCAGGTCTTTAATTGGCTAAAATGAGATGTGTTGCACCCTGCTCCTCATTGGCATCCTAGCTCGAGTTTTGAGCTCAATGTTATGATGTCTTCAAAGTTGCTCGTAGCTTGTCGCCTTGATCCACTTCTTTGAGTGAGTTCAAGATGTTGATCCTTCTTGTGGCACTCTTGTCTTCTCCTTTCTTCTATCACCGAAGTGGCAATTTCACAGGTGATGCCAATCCACGAACAGCACATCATAAATTCTTTCCCCGCAAAATGTTAGTGGACGCATACCCGAAGGATTGCAACAATTTCAAACTATGGGCTATTATCCACCTTCTATTTGAAAGTTCATCTATGCTAACAAGGAGATGGATTTCGAGTTACTTTAGCATAGACTTTATTTATCATGTTTTCTAACGACTCTTTTTTATGGCACGTTAACATGGTTCAAGGCAAAGGTAAGTTGCAACAAAAAACAATGTGAATGATATTTGTTACTTACAATTCTTCCTTGGACGATGAATGAGTTGTGTCTTTTGTGCGAAGTTGTTGGAGTTCATCGTACGCCTTGCTTCATCTCTCGAAGTGTGTTCATCTCTTGACTTACCCAAATTGGATTTGAGAGCTTTCTCGTAGGGGTTAGTCCAACAAAATAACCAATATCTACTAAAACATAATTTTAGCTCAATAACCAAACTAGACTCCATGTCTAATTTAATTAAGGAAGGCTATTTAACCTAAGCACCACGCTTAATTCAAAAAGCCTTTGGAAATACCCTTAGAAGTACTTCCAAACCAAAACATACTATAGCAAACAAAGGTGACATGAAAGCACTATAGAGATTTACTCAAATGGAGATGACAGAGCATGATCATGGTGAGGAAATATATATAAAAACAAATTTTTTTTAGATGCAGGCGATGTGAATGCATGCAAGAAACTAAACATGCAATGGCTGAGCAAACATAAATAAGCTAAACGGAAAAAATGCATGAATTGTTAAAAGTAAACATGCAAAGGGGTGCAAGAATTCAAAAGATAACTACTCATCAATTTTAAAGTCCATGAGCAAGACTATCTCACCTTTCTTGATCATACTTACCATGACTCACATGATGAAATTTATGAGCGGTGCGCCGTCTATGTTCGTCACTTGTGATGTGATTTGAAATTCTTATGACGACGACCTTTTCTCTAATCTACACATGGTTAGAAAATATATATGTATACGCAAACTGTGAGGTGGTAGGGTTCCAATGTTGATGAATGTTGAATGTTGAGGGACCCCGGGCTCTTCAATGTCTCTTCTTTTCTTGTGGAAACTTGCCGGAAGGTCAAAACGGCTTCTTTTGTCCTATCTATTCCACACTAAACGTAACAAGGGGTAATCCTACTAAAGCTAGTGATACACTAAATTAGCGTACATCAAGATCACTATCAAAAAACTTAACACCGATTGCTTCCCCGGCAACGGCGCCAAAAATGCTTGTTGGTATTTGTTAAGTGCAACTAAAATAAGAAGGATTCCGCAAGCGCACAGAACATACCATTGTAGCATTTTACCGGGAGTATCCAGGTATCGTTATTTATATTTTACCACGGGAAGCAAGGGTTAAAGAATCTGATAACTCACCATCATACATCTACTAACTTAGTAAACCAACTAGACTAAAGCGGGGTAAATGATATATGATAGGATATAAGAATAAAAGCACACATGAGAATTCTATAATAAATGAGTAGCTAGCTAGAGTGAGAGGACAACGGGAGAGATAAGGTTCCTATATACTTCTCTATTACTTTGGTTCTATGATAATAGGGGATGAATAGATATAGCAATCATACAATAGCACTTTGGAGCAGCAGGTCCTTTCCAACTCTCGAAGAAGACTGGGTAAAGTGTAGTTGGGAGAGGGCTGCCGAAAGCTCTACGAAACACCAACCCGAACGTGGTGGAATACAAAGGCCCGACAAAGTCACACCTGCAGGGCTACCACAACTATCCGTGGGATTGAGCGCAACCTCGGGTAACCTATAGTCTAGACACCATGCCTATACTATTGATTACTACTCTAGCTATGCGCAATAACTAGAGCACTCAATACGAGCAAAGATCCCATACTAAAGCATAACAACTATACTAAACAATCACAAGATAGGCATAAAAGTAAATAGAGAAGATAAATATATTAAAGCATAAGTCTTACAAGAGTAGATACAAAGACATACCAAATCTCTGAAGACTTCTCCGTAACCGGAGCGCAGCTCCGCTCTCTCTAACTCTCTTCTAGATCTAATCTACTACATTGGAATGTCTAGCTCTAATTCTCTAGAGAAGAGAGGTCATCCATTCAAGGGACGCCTCTACAACTCTGATCCCGCTGGGAGATAATGAATTAGGGTTTAAGGGATGCCTCCTCCAGGGGCCAGGGGCCCTGTTTATATAGCCCTCTAGGATGCACCACAGCCCTCGGAGCAAACCGACCTAAACGGACGATTATTATTCATCCTCAAAGGCGGTGGAACAGGGATCCGCGAGACTCGTTCTGATTGGTCGAGATGACGGGTCGGCCGACCCTAGGGTGGAGGCGGCCAACCCTTGGCTGGGCCCAAATGGGCTCATATTTTGTGGCTGATGGATCTCTTCGTTAGCTTCGATTCGCCGCGTGGATCACCTAAATCGGAGTTCGTATGAGGGTGATATGCCCGTTTTACTCCGGACAGCTCTTGGAGCACAATTGCAATCTTCCGGATGGCGTAACTTTGTCGTCTGACTCGATTTTTGTGAACCAAAACTCTATTTCATGTGTCTCGATGAGCTCTATGCAATGGTGCACTTTATTCCATCATTTGACATACTTTCATTTGATGATTCTGGTACTTTTCCGTTTAGTCCCCGCAAAAACGAGACATTTACCAAAACTCGTGGAATTCCATTAGTGTAAGCCCTATATCTAGAAGGTAATTATGTTTAGGTCCTTTTTCATGTCTAGTTGACGGTAAAAATTGGCACTTAACGACCGTCAACACCATGGCGTACGGGCATGCTTGACTTAGCGCCGGGAGCCATAGGACGCGTTGGATCCGACCGTGCGGCAGCATGGTCGTGTGTGCAAATATGGCAGTTTTGGAGCCGTGGAGCCATGGTTAAGGGCCCTTCAGGCTCTCGGGTGATGGAAAACTCTATGGTGGAGAGGTGAGAGGCATCAAAATGGCTTAACCATGGGGTACGAGCGTGCTTGACCCGGTGCCGAGAGCCGCAGGATGCACAGGATCCGGCTGTGCGGCAGCATAGTCGTGTGTGCAAATATGGAAGTTCTGGAGTTGTGGAGCTAATGTTAAGGGTCGTTCGGGCTCTCAGGTGATGACAAACATTGTGGTGGTGAGGCTAGAGGTGTCAAAATGCCTTAACCATGGTATACGGTCGTGCTTGACCTAGTGCCGAGAGCTGTAGGACACGCAAGAACCGGCTGTGCGGTAGCATAGTCGTGTGTGCAAATATGGCAGTTCTAGAGCTATGGAGCCATGGTTAAGGGCCATTCGGGTTCTTGGGCGGCAATAAACGCTGTGCTGGAGAGGCCAGAGGTGTCAAAACACCTTAACCATGGCGCATGGGCGTGCTTGACTTGGAGCCAGGAGCCGTAGGACACGCAGGAACCAGCCGTGCGACAGCAAAGTCGTGTGTGCAAATATGGCAGTTCTGGAGCCGTGGAGCCGAGGTTAAGGGCCGTTTAGCCTCTCGAGCGATGGCAAACGCTATGGTAGAGAGGCCAGAGGTGTCAAAATTCCTTAACCATGGCGTACGGGCATGCTTGACTCAGTGTCGGGAGCCATAGGACGCGTTGGAACCGACCGTGCGGCAGCATGGTCGTGTGTGCATATATGGCAGTTTTGGAGCCGTGGAGCCATGGTTAAGGGCCCTTCAGGCTCTCGGGTGATGGAAAACTCTATGGTGGAGAGGTGAGAGGCATCAAAATGGCTTAACCATGGGGTACGAGCGTGCTTGAACCGGTCCGAGAGCCGTTGGATGCACAGGGATCCGGCGTGCGGCGGCACGGTCGTGTGTGCAAATATGGAAGTTCTGGAGTTATGGAGCTGCTGTTAAGGGCCGTTCGGGCTCTTGGGTGATGACAAACATTGTGGTGGTGAGGCCAGAGGCATCAAAATGCCTTAACCATGGCATACGGTCGTGCTTGACCTAGTGCCGAGGGCTGTAGGACACGCAAGAACCGGCTGTGCGGTAGCATAGTCGTGTGTGCAAATATGGCAGTTCTAGAGCTGTGAAGCCATGGTTAAGGGCCATTCGGGTTCTCGGGCGGCAACAAACGCTGTGCTGGAGAGGCCAGAGGTGTCAAAATGCCTTAACCATGGCGAATGGGCGTGCTTGACTTGGTGCCAGGAGCCGTAGGATGCGCAGGAACTAGCCGTGCGGCAGCAAAGTCATGTGTGCAAATATGGCAGTTCTGGAGCCGTGGAGCCGAGGTTAAGGGCTGTTTAGGCTCTCGAGCTATGTCAACCACTATGGTAGAGAGGCCAGAGATGTCAAAATGCCTTAACCATGGCGTACGAGCATGCTTGACTCAGTGCCGGGAGCCATAGGATGCGTTGGAACCGACCGTGCGGCAACATGGTCGTGTGTGCAAATATGGCAGTTTTGGAGCCGTGGAGCCGCAGTTAAGGGCCCTTCAGGCTCTCGGGTGATGGAAAACTCTATGGTGGAGAGGTGAGAGGCATCAAAATGGCTTACCCATGGTGTACGGGCATGCTTGACCCGGTGCCGAGAGCCATAGGATGCACAGGATCCGGCCGTGTGGCAGCACAGTCGTGTGTGCAAATATGGAAGTTCTGGAGTCATGGAGCTGTGGTTCTGGAGTCGTGTGTGCACGGCCGGATCCTGTGCATTCTATGGCTCTCGGCACCGGGTCAAGCACGCTCGTACCCCATGGTTAAGCCATTTTGATGCCTCTCACCTCTCCACCATAGAGTTTTCCATCACTCAAGAGCCTGAAGGGCCCTTAACCATGGCTCCATGGCTCCAAAACTGCCATATTTGCACACACGACCAGGCTACCGCACGGTCGGTTCCAATGCATCCTATGGCTCCCGACACTGAGTCAAGCATGCCCGTACGCCATGGTTAAGGCATTTTCACACCTCTGGCCTCTCTACCATAGCGTTTGCCATCACTCGAGGGCCTGAACGGCCCTTAACCTCGGCTCCACGGCTCCAGAACTGCCATATTTGCACACACAACTTTGCTGCCGCACGACCGGTTCCTACGCATCCTACGGCTCCTCACACCAAGTCAAGCACACCCATGCACCATGGTTAAGGCGTTTTGACACCTCTCGCCTCTCCACCACAGTGTTTGTTACCGCCCGAGAACCCGAATGGCCCTTAACCATGGCTCCACAGCTCTAGAACTGCCATATTTGCACACACGACTATGCTACTACACAGCCGGTTCCTGCGTGTCCTACAGCTCTCGGCACTAGGTCAAGCATGACCGTATGCCATAGTTAAGGCATTTTGACGCCCCTGGCCTCACCACCACAATGTTTGTCATCACTCGAGAGCCTGAACGGCCCTAACCACGCCTCCATGACTCCAAACTTCCATATTTGCACACATGAATGTGCTGCCACACGGCCGGATCCTGTGCATTCTATGGCTCTCGGCACCAGGTCAAGCATGCCCGTGCGCCATGGTTAAGCCATTTTGATGCCTCTCACCTCTCCACCATAGAGTTTTCCATCACCCAAGACCCTAAAGGGCCCTTAACCACGGCTCCACGGCTCCAAAATTGCCATATTTGCACACACAACCATGTTGCCGCACGGTCGGTTCCAATGCATCCTATGGCTCCCAAAGAATGAGTCAAGCATCCTCGTACGCCATGGTTAAGGCATTTTGACATCTCTAGCCTCTCTACCATAGCGTTTGCCATAGCTCGAGAGCCCGAATGCCCTTAACCTCGACTCCACGGCTCCAGAACTGCCATATTTGCACACACGACTTTGCTGCCGCACGGCTGGTTCCTGTGCATCCAACGGCTCCTGGCACCAAGTCAAGCACGCCCATGCGCCATGCTTAAGGTGTTTTGACACCTCGGGCCTCTCCTGCTCAGCATTTGTTGTCGCCCGAGAACCCGAATGGCCCTTAACCATGGCTCCACAGCTCTAGAATTGCCATATTTGCACACAGGACTATGCTACTGCACAGCCAGTTCTTCCGTGTCCTACAGCTCTCGGCACTAGTCAAGCACGACCGTATGCCATGGTTAAGGCATTTTGATGCCTCTGGCCTCACGAGCACAATGTTTGTCATCACCCGAGAGCCCGAACGGCCCTTAACCATAGCTCCATGACTCCAGAACTTCCATATTTGCACACACAACTGTGCTGCCACACGGCCGGATCCTGTGCATCCTATGGCTCTCGGCACCGGGTCAAGCATGCCCGTACACCATGATTAAGCCATTTTGATGCCTCTCACCTCTCCACCATAGAGTTTTCCATCACCCGAGAGCCTGAAGGGCCCTTAACCACGGCTCCACGGCTCCAAAACTGCCATATTTGCACACACAACCATGTTGCCGCACGGTCGGTTCCAACGCATCCTATGGCTCCCGGCAAAGAGTCAAGCATGCCCGTACGCCATGGTTAAGGCATTTTGACATCTCTGGCCTCTCTACCATAGCGTTTGCCATAACTCAAGAGCCTGAACAGCCCTTAACCTTGGCTCCACGGCTCCAGAACTGCCATATTTACACACACGACTTTGCTGCCGCACGGCTAGTTCCTGCGCGTCCTACGGCTCTTGGCACCAAGTCAAGCACGCCCATGCGCCATGGTTAAGGCGTTTTGACACCGCCGGCCTCTCCAACACAGTGTTTGTTGCCGCCTGAGAACCTGAATGGCCCTTAACCATGGCTCCACAGCTCTAGAACTGTCATATTTGCACACACGTCTATGCTACCGCACAGCCGGTTCCTGCGTGTCCTATAGCTCTCGGCACTAGGTCAAGCACGACTGTATGCCATAGTTAAGGCCTTTTGATGCCTCTAGCCTCACCACCACAATGTTTGTCATCACATGAGAGCCCGAACATCCCTTAACCACAGCTCCATGACTCCAGAACTTCCATATTTGCACACACGACTGTGCTGCCACACGGCCGGATCCTGTGCATCCTATGGCTCTCGGCACCGGGTCAAGCATGCCCGTACACCATGATTAAGCCATTTTGATGCCTCTCACCTCTCCACCATAGAGTTTTCCATCACCCGAGATCCTGAAGGGCCCTTAACCACGGCTCCCCGGCTCCAAAACTGCCATATTTGCACACACAATCATGTTGCCGCACGGTCGGTTCCAACGCGTCCTATGGCTCTCGGCACTGAGTCAAGCGTGCCATACGCCATGGTTAAGGCATTTTGACATCTCTGGCCTCTCTACCATAGCATTTGCCATAGCTTGAGAGCCTAAACGACCCTTAACCTCGGCTCCACGGCTCCAGAACTGCCATATTTGCACACACGACTTTGCTGCCGCACGGCCGGTTCCTGCGCGTCCTACGGTTCCTCGCACCAAGTCAAGCACGCCCATGCACCATGGTTAAGGTGTTTTGAAACCTCTGGCCTCTCCACCGCAGCATTTGTTGCCGCCCGAGAACCCGAATGTCCCTTAACCATGGCTCCACAAAATAGAACTACCATATTTGCACACACGACTATGCTACCGCACAGCCGATTCCTGCGTGTCCTACGGGTCTCGGCACTAGGTCAAGCACGACCGTATGCCATAGTTAAGGCGTTTTGATGCCTCTGGCCTCACCACCACAATGTTTGTCATCACCCGAGAGCCCGAACAGCCCTTAACCACATCTTCATGACTCCAGAACTTCCATATTTGCACACACGACTGTGCTGCTACACGGCCGGATCCTGTGCATCCTATGGCTCTCGGCACCGGGTCAAGCATGCCTGTACACCATGGTTAGGCCATTTTGATGCCTCTCACCTCTCCACCATAGAGTTTTCCATCACCCAAGAGCCTGAAGGGCCCTTAACCACGGCTCCAAAACGGCCATATTTGCACACACAACCATGTTGCCGCACGGTCGGTTCCATCGCATCCTATGGCTCCCGTCACTGAGTCAAGCATGCTCGTACGCCATGGTTAAGGCATTTTGACATCTCTGGCCTCTCTACCATAGCGTTTGCCATAGCTCGAGAGCCTGAACAGCCCTTAACCTCGGTTCCATAGCTCCAGAACTGCCATATTTGCACACACGACTTTGCTGCCGCACGGCTGGTTCCTGTGCGTCCTACGGCTCCTGGCACCAAGTCAAGCACGCCCATGCACCATGGTTAAGGCATTTTGACACCTCTGGCCTCTCCACCATAGAGTTTTCCATCACCCGAGAGCCTGAAGGGCCCTTAACCACGGCTCCACGGCTCCAAAACAGCCATATTTGCACACACGACCATGCTGCCGCATGGTCGGTTCCAACGCGTCCTATGGCTCCCGACACTGAGTCAAGCATGCCCGTACGCCATGGTTAAGGAATTTTGACACCTCTGGCCTCTCTACCATAGCGTTTGCCATCGCTCGAGAGCCTAAACGGCCCTTAACCTCGGCTCCACGGCTCCAGAACTGCCATATTTGCACACACGACTTTGCTGCCGCACGGCCGGTTCCTGTGCGTCCTACGGCTCCCGGCACCAAGTCAAGCACGCCCATGCGCCATGGTTAAGGCGTTTTGACACCTCTCCGCCTCTCCAAAGACACAGCATTTATTGCCGCCGAGAACCCGAATGGCCCTTAACCATGGCTCCACGGCTCTAGAACCGCCATATTTGCACACACGACTATGCTACCGCACACGCCCGGTTCCCGTGTGTCCTACGGCTCTCGGCACTAGGTCAAGCATGACCGCATGCCATAGTTAAGGTGTTTTGATGCCTAAGGCCTCACCACCACAATGTTTGTCATCACCCGAGAGCCCGAACGGCCCTTAACCACGCTCCATGACCCCCGAACTTCCATATTTGCACACACGACTCGCGCCACACGGCCGGATCCTGTGCATCCTATGGCTCTTGGCACCGGGGTCAAGCATGCCCGTACACCATGGTTAAGCCATTTTGATGCCTCTCACCTCTCCACCATAGAGTTTTCCATCACCCGAGATCCTGAAGGGCCCTTAACCACGGCTCCCCGGCTCCAAAACTGCCATATTTGCACACACAATCATGTTGCCGCACGGTCGGTTCCAACGCGTCCTATGGCTCTCGACCGAGTCAAGCGTGCCATACGCCATGGTTAAGGCATTTTGACATCTCTCGGCCTCTCTACCATAGCATTTGCCATAGCTTGAGAGCCTAAACGACCCTTAACCTCGGCTCCACGGCTCCAGAACTGCCATATTTGCACACACGACTTTGCTGCCGCACGGCCGGTTCCTGCGCGTCCTACGGTTCCTCGCACCAAGTCAAGCACGCCCATGCACCATGGTTAAGGTGTTTTGAAACCTCTGGCCTCTCCACCGCAGCATTTGTTGCCGCCCGAGAACCCGAATGTCCCTTAACCATGGCTCCACAGCTCTAGAACTACCATATTTGCACACACGACTATGCTACTGCACAGCCGATTCCTGCGTGTCCTACAGGTCTCGGCACTAGGTCAAGCACGACCGTATGCCATAGTTAAGGCGTTTTGATGCCTCCGGCCTCACCACCACAATGTTTGTCATCACCCGAGAGCCCGAACAGCCCTTAACCACATCTTCATGACTCCGTAACTTCCATATTTGCACACACGATCGTGCTTTGCTACACGGCCGGATCCTGTGCATCCTATGGCTCTCGGCACCGGGTCAAGCATGCCTGTACACCATGGTTAGGCCATTTTGATGCCTCTCACCTCTCCACCATAGAGTTTTCCATCACCCAAGAGCCTGAAGGGCCCTTAACCACGGCTCCAAAACGGCCATATTTGCACACACAACCATGTTGCCGCACGGTCGGTTCCATCGCATCCTATGGCTCCCGTCACTGAGTCAAGCATGCTCGTACGCCATGGTTAAGGCATTTTGACATCTCTGGCCTCTCTACCATAGCGTTTGCCATAGCTCGAGAGCCTGAACAGCCCTTAACCTCGGTTCCATAGCTCCAGAACTGCCATATTTGCACACACGACTTTGCTGCCGCACGGCTGGTTCCTGTGCGTCCTACGGCTCCTGGCACCAAGTCAAGCACGCCCATGCACCATGGTTAAGGCATTTTGACACCTCTGGCCTCTCCAGCACAGCGTTTGTTACCGCCTGAGAACCCGAATGGCCCTTAACCATGGCTCCACAGCTCTAGAACTACCATATTTGCACACACGACTATGGTACAGCACAGCCGGTTCCTGCATGTCCTATAGCTCTTGGCACTAGGTAAAGCATGACCATATGCCATAGTTCAGGCCTTTTGATGCCTCTGGCCTCACCACCACAATGTTTGTCATCACCCGAGAGCCCGAACGGCCCTTAATCACAGCTCCATGACTCCAGAACTTCCATATTTGCACACACGACTGTGCTGCCGCACGGCCGGATCCTGTGCATCCTATGACTCTCGGCACCGGGTCAAGCATGCCCGTACACCATGGTTAAGCCATTTTGATGCCTCTCACCTCTCCACCATAGAGTTTTCCATCACCTGAGATCCTGAACGGCCCTTAACCTCGGCTCCACGGCTCCAGAACTGTCATATTTGCACACACGTCTATGCTACCGCACAGCCGGTTCCTGCGTGTCCTATAGCTCTCGGCACTAGGTCAAGCACGACTGTATGCCATAGTTAAGGCCTTTTGATGCCTCTAGCCTCACCACCACAATGTTTGTCATCACCTGAGAGCCCGAACGTCCCTTAACCTTAGCTCCATGACTCCAGAACTTCCATATTTGCACACACGACTGTGCTGCCGCACGGCCGGATCCTATGCATCCTATGGCGCTCGGCACCGGGTCAAGCATGCCAGTACGCCATGGTTAAGCTATTTTGATGCCTCTGACCTCTCCACCATAGAGTTTTCCATCACCCGAGAGCCTAAAGGGCCCTTAACCACGGCTCCAAAACTGCCATATTTGTACACACGACCATGCTGCCGCACGGTCGGTTCCAACGCGTCCTATGGCTCCCGACACTGAGTCAAGCATGCCCGTACGCCATGGTTAAGGAATTTTGACACCTCTGGCTTCTCTACCATAGCGTTTGCCATCGCTCGAGAGCCTGAACGGCCCTTAACCTCGGCTCCACGGCTCCAGAACTGCCATATTTGCACACACAACTTTGCTGTCGCACGGCTGGTTCCTGCGCGTCCTACGGCTCCTGGCACCAAGTCAAGCACGCCCATGCGCCATGGTTAAGGCGTTTTGACACCTCTGGCCTCTCCAGCACAGCATTTATTGCCGCCTGAGAACCAAAATGGCCCTTAACCATGGCTCCACAGCTCTAGAACTGCCATATTTGCACACACGACTATGCTACCGCAGAGCCGGTTCTTGCGTGTCCTACAGGTCTCGGCACTAGATCAAGCACGACCGTATGCCATGGTTAAGGCATTTTGACACCTCTGGCCTCACCACCACAATGTTTGTCATCACCTGAGAGCCCGAACGACCCTTAACAATAGCTCCACAACTCCGAACTTCCATATTTGCACACACGACTATCTTTGCGCCGCACGGCCGGATCCTGTGCATCCTACGGCTCTTGGCACCGGGTCAAGCACGCTCATACCCCATGGTTAAGCCATTTTGATGCCTCTCACCTCTCCACCATAGAGTTTCCATCACCCGAGAGCCTGAAGGGCCCTTAACCACGGCTCCATGGCTCCAAAACTGCCATATTTGCACACACGACCATGCTGCCGCACGGTCGGTTCCAACGCATCCTATGGCTCCCGGCACTAAGTCAAGCATGCCCGTACGCCATGGTTACGGAATTTTGACACCTCTAGCCTCTCTACCATAGCGTTTGCTGTCGCTCGAGAGCCTGAATGGCTCTTAACCTCGGCTCCACGGCTCCAGAACTGCCATATTTGCACACACGACTTTGCTGCCGCACGGCCAGTTCCTACGTTTCCTACGGTTGCTCGCACCAAGTCAAGCACGCCCATGCACCATGGTTAAGGCATTTTGACACCTCTGGCCTCTCCAGCATAGCGTATGTTGCCGCCCGAGAACCCGAATGGCCCTTAACCATGGCTCCACAGCTCTAGAACTGCCATATTTGCACACACGACTATGCTACCGCACAGCCGGTTCTTGCGTGTCCTACAACTCTCGGCACTAGGTCAAGCACGATTGTATGCCATAGTTAAGGTGTTTTTACACCTCTGGCCTCACCACCACAATGTTTGTCATCACCCGAGAGCCCGAACGGCCCTTAATCACAGCTCCATGACTCCAGAACTTCCATATTTGGACACACGACTGTGCTGCCGCACGGCCGGATCCTGTGCATCCTATGACTCTTGGCACCGGGTCAAGCATGCCCGTACACCATGGTTAAGCCATTTTGATGCCTCTCACCCCTCCACCATAGAGTTTTCCATCACCTGAGATCCTGAAGGACCCTTAACCACGGCTCCACGGCTCTAAAACTGCCATATTTGCACACACAACCATGTTGCCGCACGGTCGGTTCCAATGCGTCCTATGGCTCCCGGCACTGAGTCAAGCATGCCGTACACCATGGTAAAGGCATTTTCAAATCTCTGGCCTCTCTACCATAGCGTTTGCCATAGCTCGAGAGCCTGAACGGCCCTTAACCTCGACTCCACGGCTCCAGAACTGCCATATTTGCACACACGACTTTGCTGCCGCACGGCCGGTTCCTACGCGTCCTACGGCTGCTCGCACCAAGTCAAGCACACCCATGTGCCATGGTTAAGGCATTTTGACACCTCTGGACTCTCCCCCAAAGCGTTTGTTGCCGCCTGAGAACACGAATGGCCCTTAACCATGGCTCTACAGCTCTAGAACTGCCATATTTGCACACACGACTATGCTACTGTGCAGCCGGTTCCTGCGTGTCCTACAGCTCTCGGCACTAGGTCAAGCATGACCGTATGCCATAGTTAAGGCGTTTTAAGACCTCTGGCCTCACGACCACAATGTTTGTCATCACCCGTGGGGTACGAGCGTGCTTGACCCGATGCCGAGAGCCGTAGGATGCACAGGATCCGGCCGTGCGGCAGCACAGTCGTGTGTCCAAATATGGAAGTTCTGGAGTCATGGAGCTGTGATTAAGGGCCGTTCGGGCTCTCGGGTGATGACAAACATTGTGGTGGTGAGGCTAGAGGCATCAAAATGCCTTAACCATGGCATACGGTCTTGCTTGACCTAGTGCCGAGAGCTGTAGGACACGTAAGAACTGGCTGTGCATTAGCATAGTCGTGTGTGCAAATATGGCAGTTCTAGAGCTGTGGAGCCATGGCTAAGGGCCATTCGGGTTCTCGGGCGGCAACAAACGCTATGCTGGAGAGGCCAGTGGTGTCAAAATGCCTTAACCATGGTGCATGGGCATGCTTGACTTGGTGCTAGGAGCCGTAGGACGAGCAGGAACCAGCCGTGCGGCAGCAAAGTCGTCTGTGCCAATATGGCAGTTCTGGAGCCGTGGAGCCGAGGTTAAGGGATGTTCAGGCTCTCAAGCTATGGCAAACGCTATGGTAGAGATGCCAGAGATGTCAAAATGCCTTAACCATGGCGTACGGGCATGCTTGACTCAGTGCCGGGAGCCATAGGACGCGTTGGAACCGATAGTACGGCAACATGGTTGTGTGTGCAAATATGGCAGTTTTGGAGCCGTGGTTAAGGGCCCTTCAGGCTCTCGGGTGATGGAAAACTCTATGGTGGAGAGGTGGGAGGCATCAAAATGGCTTAACCATGGCATACGGGCATGCTTGACCTGGTGCCGAGAGCCATAGGATGCACAGGATCCGGCCAGGGCGGCGACACGATCGTGTGTGCAAATATGGAAGTTCTGAGTCATGGAGCTGTGGTTAAGGGCCGTTTAGGCTCTCGTGTGATGGCAAACATTGTGGTGGTGAGGCTACAGCATCAAAATGCCTTAACTATGGCATACGGTCGTGCTTGACCTAGTGCGAGCTGTCAGGGACACGCAGGAACCGGGCGTGCAGCATAGTCGTGTGTGCAAATATGGCAGTTCTAGAGCTGTGGAGCCATGGTTAAGGGCCATTCAGGTTCTCGGGTGGCAACAAACGCTATGGTGGAGAGGCCAGAGGAGTCAAAACACCTTAACCATGGCGCATGGGCGTGCTTGACTTGGTGCGAGGAGCCGTAGGACGCACAGGAACCGGCCGTGCGGCAGCAAAGTCGTGTGTGCAAATATGGCAGTTCTAGAGCCGTGGAGCCGAGGTTAAGGGCCATTTAGGCTCTCGAGCGATGGCAAACGCTATGGTAGAGAGGCCAGAGGTGTCAAAATGCCTTAACCATGGCGTACGGGCATGCTTGACTCAGTGCCAGGAGCCATAGGACGCGTTGGAACCGACCGTGCGGCAAAGATGGTCGTGTGTGCAAATATGGCAGTTTTGGAGCCGTGGAGCCGTGGTTAAGGGCCCTTCAGGCTCTCGGGTGATGGAAAACTCTATGGTGGAGAGGTGAGAGGCATCAAAATAGCTTAACCATGGGGTACGAGCGTGCTTGACCCGGTGCCGAGAGCCGTAGGATGCACAGGATCCGGCCGTGCGGCAGCATAGTCGTGTGTGCAAATATGGAAGTTCTGGAGTCGTGGAGCTGTTGTTAAGGGCCGTTCGGGCTCTCAGGTGATGACAAACATTGTGGTGGTGAGGCCAGAGGTGTCAAAATGCCTTAACCATGGCATACGGTCTTGCTTGACCTAGTGCCGAGAGCTGTAGGACACGCAAGAACTGGTTGTGCGGTAGCATAGTCATGTGTGCAAATATGGCAGTTCTAGAGCTGTGGAGCCATGGTTAAGGGCCATTCGGGTTCTCGGGCGGCAACAAATGCTGTGCTGGAGAGGCCAGAGGTGTCAAAATGCCTTAACCATGGCGCATAGGCGTGCTTGACTTGGTGCGAGAAGCCGTAGGACGCGCAGGAACCGGCCGTGCAGCAGCAAAGTCGTGTGTGCAAATATGGCAGTTCTAGAGCCATGGAGCCGAGGTTAAGCGCCGTTCAGGCTCTCGAGCGATGGCAAATGCTATGGTTGAGAGGCTAGAGGTGTTAAAATGCCTTAACCATGGCGTACAGGCATGCTTGACTCAGTGCCGGGAGCCATAGGACGCGTTGGAACCGACCGTGCGGCAGCATGGTCGTGTGTGCAAATATGGCAGTTTTGGAGCCGTGGAGCCGTGGTTAAGGGCCCTTCAGGCTCTCAGGTGATGGAAAACTCTATGGTAGAGAGGTGAGAGGCATCAAAATGGCTTAACCATGGGGTACGAGCGTGCTTGACCCGGTGCCGAGAGCCGTAGGATGCACAGGATCCGGCCGTGCGGCAGCACAGTCGTGTGTGCAAATATGGAAGTTCTAGAGTCGTGGAGCTGTTGTTAAGGGCCGTTCGGGATCTCGGGTGATGACAAACATTGTGGTGGTGAGGCCAGAGGCGTCAAAATGCCTTAACCATGGCATACGGTCATGCTTGACCTAGTGCCGAAAGCTGTAGGACACGCAAGAACCGGCTGTGCGGTAGCATAGTCGTGTGTGCAAATATGGCAGTTCTAGAGCTGTGGAGCCATGGTTAAGGGCCATTCAGGTTCTCGGGCAGCAACAAATGCTGTGCTGGAGAGGCCAGATGTGTCAAAATGCCTTAACCATGGTGCATGGGCGTGCTTGACTTGGTACCAGGAGCCGTAGGACGCGTAGGAACCAGCCGTGCAGCAGCAAAGTTGTGTGTGCAAATATGGCAGTTCTGGAGCCGTGGAGCCGAGGTTAAGGGCTGTTCAGGCTCTCAAGCTATGGCAAACGCTATGGTAGAGAGGCCAGAGATGTCAAAATGCCTTAACCATGGCGTACGGGCACGCTTGACCCGGTGCCGAGAGCCATAGGATGCACAGGATCCGACCGTGCGGCAGCACGGTCGTGTGTGCAAATATGGAAGTTCTGGAGTCATGGAGCTGTGGTTAAGGGCCGTTCGGGCTCTCGGGTGATGACAAACATTGTGGTGGTGAGGCCAGAGGCATCAAAATGCCTTACTATGGCATACGGTCGTGCTTGACCTAGTGCCGAGAGCTGTAGGACACGCAGGAACCGGCTGTGCAGTAGCATAGTCGTGTGTGCAAATATGGCAGTTCAAGAGCTGTGGAGCCATGTTTAAGGGCCATTCGGGTTCTCGGGCAGCAACAAACGCTGTGGTGGAGAGGCTAGAGGTGTCAAAACGCCTTAACCATGGCGCATGGGCGTGCTTGACTTGGTGCGAGGAGCCGTAGGACGCGCAGGAACCGGCCGTGCTGCAGCAAAGTCGTGTGTGCAAATATGGCAGTTCTGGAGCTGTGGAGCCGAGGTTAAGGGCCATTCAGGCTCTCGAGCTATGGCAAACGCTATGGTAGAGAGGCCAGAGATGTCAAAATGCCTTAACCATGGCGTACGGGCATGCTTGACTCAGTGCCGGGAGCCATAGGAGGCGTTGGAACCGACCGTGCGGCAACATGGTTGTGTGTGTGTTGACACAAAATGTGGCGCACTGTGTCTCACACACAGCAAGCCGGAAAGCCTAGCTTCAATCGGGTGCCCGGGCGTCTGAATCCGGTGGCGTGCCAGTCGATTTGACCTGAAAATCGACAAGGGATAAAACAGTAAAATCATAACTGGAACGTGCTGGGTGAGACCAGACAGTTCCATCTTTACGGCCCTGAAGCCACTTACGACGACACATAGCTATAGAAGCTATCTGCCAACAGATTGCAATTTATTCGGCTAAAGTAACATAACTGATGTAAACAGAACGAACTTGCCGAGTACAGTAAATGAAGACATGTTTGAACAAGATTAGATCATTAAAGCATATCAAACTACTTCTCAGGTTTAAAGCATCATCAAGCACTTAAAAAGTAAAGATAAGTAACCTATAAATATAAAGCTACTAAATAACACATGCATAGGCTATTCCAACTAGTCTGCCGCACGTCTAGCCTTCATAAACCCGTCAAGCATAAACCCAAGCAAGCTAATCCACCGCGTGATACCACTCACTATGAATTTACACCACTCCTTACTACTAGATCAATCCACCGCATGATACAATCTAACAGTAAAGAGCTAGAAGCACATAATTACTTAGTAGATTCTATAAATACTCGCTACATGTATAAGCATAACCGTATCGGCAAGATTGCCGAATCGGGGTCCATGAAGAAGGAACAAACAAGTAACATGTAAAAGGAGCCTATCAGATTAAACCGATCTCTAGTCCATCGGATGACTAGCTCTAGAGTAACCCAAAGACCTGCATCTGCCGCACGATACCCAGTCCTGTCAAGACTTATCTACATCTAACATGAATAAACCCACAACATGTGACAATCTAGATCGATCTAATTCGGCTATATGAACTTGATCTACTTGATATTGAATAAGCATGAAAGGAATGATCAACAAGCCGAAAAGAGCATCAATCTAGATTGGGCAAAAGAGTGTTGCAAATAATTAAACATTAAATAAAGCAAGCAACACGTGATAACTTAATGAATCTATTAGATCATGCCAAATCTAACGAGCCGATAACTATCTTTACTCATGTCTTAATCCGCCGCACGATACAAGGCACAAGCAAAAACTTCCCATCATTAAGCTTAAATCTGCCGCACGATACTAAGCAAAACGGATGAGACTACTTGCATCACATCTAAATCCGCCGCACGATACTAGACATGATAACAAGGTTGCCGGGACTTACGGAGGTCGACGGATCGATTGGCCCTCTCGAAGAACTCGACGACACGACTAAAGGACTCGAAGGGTGGCACGTAGCCGGTTGTATTGATTTGGTTGTGAACCCTTATTACAATGGTCGAGGGTTTATATTTATACCCTGGACAGAACACGAATCCTAAGCACTTACGAGCTATCTAAACAAAATTGGAAAGACAAAGACACGCTAACTCTATCCATAATCGAAGTCCTTGACTATCATGACTCCTTCCCTTTCCGGCCAGCTTCATCTTTCCTTCTTTCATCTCCAAATAAAGCCGTTACCGACCGCTTGATCATTTGCCGAACACATGGAATTTAGCCGATCGCATACGCACTTGCCGAATTGCTCTCTCTGCTCCTTGCGGGCCCACCTGTCATATTCCTGACCAAATTCTGGTGTTAACACATGCCCCCTCAATTTCGAGATAAAAGGAGTTTATTTCGAAATTGATTGTCAGCGCCTTTCGCCTAGGTCATCATCACCAACGCCCGCAACCGCCACCTAAGATCTGCGCTCACTGCTGTCCAATGGCGACGGAGACTTCAACCAGCTCCCTCATGGCAACAGGAACCCAAGAAGAGTTTCTAGAGGTAACCCTACCTGCTTTACCCATTCGGCAATTTTCTTGATTCAGTTCTCAGATGAACTTCTTTGATCCATTCACTTCAATTTCTTCTTAAAGGAGATGAAGAACGAGATCTTGATCTCCAATCTTGCGTGTCTCCGGATCGTTTTTTTGGCCCTATGGGAGACCCTAATCCGAGGGATTTCATTGAAAGGGAAACTTTGAGGATCCCATTTAAATCCAGGATTTCCCCCTCGAATAGATGGCCAAACACTTTCAAGACTGGCCCCTTCCTTCAATCACAGGATGGCGTGATTGGTACCGCAGATGCGGTCCAAGAACAACGATTTTTGGGATTCTCAAGATATTCAAAGACGTTTGGAGCTCTCCTTAGCTGAAATGCCAAGAAATGACTCTCTCTTGATATCTGCTTCTCACTTCTGGTCTGATGCTATCAATGCATTTATCTTTGGTCATGGTCCTATGTCAATCACTTTATCAGACATCTTCATGATGATCGGTTTGAATATCACCAAACCAACCTACCCCTTCAAATACAAAAGCACCAGCTCACAGAAGGCAGTCAAATCAGGAGGAGGTTGGGCCAAGTATATTCAGAGTTATGCTTCAACTGGCTCTGTGTCTGACAAAGAATATAGGGCTTTCATGAACATGTGGTTATGCAGATTCATCTTCTGTGGCAAATCCAACGAGCCCACCCTGAATCACATAGTGATGGCTGAAGAATTGGCTTCAGGCAAGTTGATTCCTTTGGGAAAATATCTGCTGGGAGCATTCTACCACATGATGCATCAGATCACCGTTCAGATGAGGAATCAGGGTGAAATCTCCTGTGTCAATGGACCATGGTGGCTTCTTCAGATGTGGCTGCAACTATATATGCATCAGATTGTCTCTGTTGATCTTCACAACCTGAACTTTCCTTCAATCAACTTTGCTGAAGGTGAAGATCCCAGATACAAGTCTTGTCAGACATATGGAGAAGCTGCATCTTCAATCACCATTGACTTGGACTTGGGCCATCTTTTCAAGATCTTCTACAAGGGATTCAACCATTTGATCTGGTTTCCATACAGAGAGAATGAAAATCTAACCCTCCCCTGCAGATTCAGCTATGAGCTGGGCTGCACAGATGATGATTCCAGGGACATTTTCAATTCTTTTATCAAGCCCTGTGCTCTACCAGCAGAATTTCACCATGGCCGGTTGATAAGCTCAACTTATGAATTCTACAACCCAAACATGGTCGCCAGGCAGTTTGGACTCGGTCAATTGCCCCCAAGGCCATATTTTTCAAGCATCATCAGGCCCAGGGAGTCTTTGCTGAATATCATCGAGGCCAATAAAGTTTTCAATCTTGGATGCAAGCTTCCAATATATGAACCCAACCCTCTGGTGATAATTGAAGCTGCTCATCCTTCATTCAACCTCTGGCGGCAGGAATGGCATTCTCACATATTCAGAGCACAAGTCCATCCTTTATGCCAAGTCTTAATGCCCTCATTCTCTTCTGATGATGAGGTATACTTTTACAATCATCTTATACCTGATATTCTCTACTCTGTCTCTAACACATCCTTTTGAACAGGACAATGCTCCTCCAAGTCCTCCAGAGGTTCAATACTGGCAACCTGGCCCCATAGCTGCTCTTGGACATGATGCTCCAAATTTGACAGCATTCAACAAAATACCTGCTGATGACACAGTGCTCCTGAAGGACCTCAAAAGAAAAACTCCTTCTTCCCCCATCAAGGACACTGCAATTCCTAAGAAAACAAGATCAAAGAAAGCCAAGCCACTCCCTCAGGTATAAATGCTCTTGACCTCTTTTATTTTCTATCTGCAAATGTACCCGTACATATCACTTTCTTTCAACAGGTACAGGCCAATCCTCAAAGTCCTGATAGGGTAATGATCTTGGACAACTCTCCCGGAGCCTCCACTGGTCAAGCAGATGACCAAGCAGGTGAACAAGGAGAAGTAGCAGAAGAAACTCCCTCCCATCAGGTTGATGAACAAACAGGTGATCAGGGAGAAGTAGTAGAGAAAAATCCCCCTCACCAGATCACAGATTTAACTCCTTCGGCAATCCAAGATGCATCAACAAGCCATGACACTGCTATCCCTGAAGTGGCAACTGCACCAGTCACTCAAAGTCTTGATGCTACCCAGGATGCCATTGATCAGGCTTTTGCCGAAGAGGTATTATCTTTACTCTACTTGATTATTTTTCACCTCAAACCGAATCATTTGGCTAAACTACCTTCCTTGTTCATCAACAGGATACTGCTCACCCTCAAGCCAGTTTTTCCCTTATCGCTGAAGAGTATGCTGGGGATAAAGATGATGAAGTTTCTTCCAACCAGCATTTGTCATCAGAAAGTCAAGCTAAGCTAAAGGATATAATCTCATTTCTGAAAAAGGATATTGTTACTTTGACCCAAGATTCAGACAAAATAAGGGAAATAGCAGAGCTTATTGATCAAGAGCTTCCTTCTAATCTCAAGGCTGCCATAGATGCTCTATCACACCTTGATGATCACTTTGCTGCTATCAAGAGAGCTCACAAGAATATGTCCACCAAAGTTGATCTGGAGAAAAGAAAGGTGGCCAAGGAACAGCAGGTCAAGGAGCTCTATTCTGGTATCAAGTCAACTGAGTACCTCTTGAGCACCTTAGAACCAGAGCTGCAGGTCATGAGAGAAGAAAAAACCAAACTTGAAGCTCAACTAGCTCAGCTGAATGCCAACATTCAGTCCCATGAAACCAAGCTTGCAAACCTGCCATCTCTTGATTCGGAAAAGTCCAAAATACAATCAGTCATCAAGGAGACGCGGCAAATCAAAAGCAAACTGTCCAACATTCAAGATTCTGAAGAAGAGGACAAAAAAGCTTTTGATGAAGTCAACCGAATCAAGGCTGATGCTCTAACTGTCATCAACTCTTTTCTAAATGTATAGATGCTTGGTTTATACTTGTAGCTGTAGACATTTAAGCTTGACTATGTTATATTTGAAAACAATTCCCCTTTTCTGGAAAAATAGATAATTTTTATTTTTTCTCTTTCTTCTCTGCTTCTTCCTCCATTCGGCTCCTTCAATCACAATCTGTACTCTGTGTGTTTTAACCGAATGGAACTGCTGCTGCCTCAAGTGCTCATTTAGCCAAAGAGCTCTCATCAGCTATTTAGCCGACCGAGCGTATGGTAACTGAATCGCCAGTGGTGATGGGCTCGGCCCAACTCAACATCGGCCCATAAACATGGAAACCCTATTCGTCGCTTGGCTTTCCCGCAGTCTCCACGGCTCCCACGTTCATAAATAGGACCAGTCGACTCCCACCATCATCACATCAAGCACAAGCAGTTGCTATCTTCTTCAATCTCTTCCACTTCCTCTCCGCCTTCAAGCCCAAAAAACCCCAATCACCACCAATGGCGAGCGGCGGCGATCACAACAAGCGTCCTGCTCAGGACGAGGCGGAGGGCAGCAGCAACCGGCGCCGGCGGTGAGATCTCCAACTTTTGGAATTGCGCTGCTTGATGGTTTTACCCGATCTGAGTCCCTGCCCCCTTGCGGTTGTTCACCTTTTCGATCTGTTTCAGGGCCGTCGGGAACACCGGCGACTATGTCACCAACTTCCAGAGGAGGGTCGCCCGGGCCGGCACCCACACTGCTTCTTCCGCTCCTGCTCCCGTGGCGGACGTGGCGGAGGGAAGCAGCCGTCGTGGCCGTCGTTTGCAGTAACAGACAATCTCCCCATCTTGTCTGTGGTTTCTTCTAAATTAGCCGATTTTGATGGTACCTTGTTTGTAGGACGGCGAGGATCAGCACCGGCCAATGGCGCTTCCTGGTGCCGGCTGCGGCGTTCGACGCCTCTGCTCCCGCGCCGGCTCCAGCTCCAGCCCCGGCTCCTGCTCCTGCTCCGGCACCGGCTTCCGCTTCGGCCTCATCGGGGTCGGCTTCGTACGTTCCCATATGGGAGAGGAACGACGAGGAGATCCCGCCGTACAGCCGTTACGACGCCGCCGCGTACCGCCGCGAGCGGGATGAGGCGATGGAGCTTCTTGGTGAAGAACCCAAGAAGTTTGGGATCGCCCAGCTGGAGTTGGAGGACAACTGCCGGCAGATGAGCGAGGCCATCACCAGTATTTGCTCTTCGCCAATCGCTTTCGTCTCCTGTTCTTCCGATTCGTCTGCTCACTGATCCATCTTACTTTTTCCTCGCAGACCTCACAGCGGAGCTGGACCGCTTGAAGGTGGCGGCGACAGCGGCGGCCAACCACGTGAATGCCTAGGGGGCGACCCTGGCAGATCGCCTTGAGGCGATCCCTGGTCAGGTCGACCAAGTTGCCCTTCATGGCGTGCGTCTCGGCACCTCCCTTGGCCTGGCGGGGATGTCGTCCTGGACCGGGGACGACTATGCTCCGATGCCGACCGGTTTCCGCGGCGGGCTTCCCCACGAGGTCGACGACATCGAGGGCCTCCTGGCAGGGTACGACGCCCACGCCGACGCCATGGCCAACGCCACCAACCCGGAGTCCGTCCTCAACAAGCTCTTCAATGAAGAAGAGGAGTAGCTTGTATTAGGATTGGCGCGGGTTGTAAATAAAATTTTAATGAAGAATGTTGGTCCCCTTCTTGTTCTTGCTTGTCTGTGATGATGTTCATCTGTCACTTTTGCTTCTTGCAATTTTTCCTTAGCTAAAACTTAACCGCAACACTCTTCCGAATGAAATCTTCCCGAACGCATGACGTCACCTCAACCGATTAGATCTTGGCACTATTCCACGACTTGACGGTTTGTAGCGTAGTACTTCAATTCTCTTTATCTTCTCCCGATAAACCTATCAGTTGAGAGATAAGATCAAACTATTCACTTATACTTTAAAAACTGACTCAAGGCGATACAACTGTATCGGCTATCTTTATTCTGAAGACGATACACACGATATCGGCTATTTTTGTACTAGAGACGATATAAAAATATCGGCTATCTTTCTCCAACTTCTTTCCTTTGTTCTGACGGCGATTTTATTCAATCGGCTATGCCATATCAAAGTCACAGTTAAGATCCAACTTCGATACTTGGATAAAATTTCTTAAGGTATCTGCCATTGATGGCTCTAGTAAGCTCTTCTCCAAATAACGTTTTCAATATATACGCATTACCAGGTGCACAACTAACAACCTGAAAAGGTCCTTCCCAATTCGGAGACCATTTGCCGAATATTCTATCTTTGGTACCAATCGGCAATATCGTCTTCCAGACCAATTCTCCTTCTGCAAATTGTTTAACTTTAACTCTCTTGTTGTAGTACTTGGCAACACGCATTTTATTCTTCTCAATGTTCTCCAAGGCCTTAAGACGAATCAAATGCAAATCTTCTAATTCATCCATCATCGATCCTTATAATCTTTATCTGTCAAATCCTTTTGCAATTCAACTCTCCTTGACCCTGATTGCAACTCCCAAGGCATTACAGCATTATGTCCATAAACCAACTCATATGGAGATGCTTGTGTGGATCCATGGCAAGCCATTCGGTAAGCCCACAATGCTTCATTAAGGACCAAGTGCCATCTCTTTGGCTTCTCATCAATCTTTTTCTGGATGATCTTGATCATGATCTTATTTGATGCTTCTGCTTGGCCATTGGCTTGTGCATAATAAGGAGAAGAATTATATAACCTTATCCCCATGCTTTCGGCAAAGTCACAAAACTTTGAAGAAGTGAATTGAGTTCCCTGATCAGTTGTAATGGTCTGTGGAATCTCAAACCTATGAATTATATGCTCTTTGACAAAACTGATCATATTTTTCGATGTGACCTTTTTCAAAGGGATAGCTTCAACCCACTTGGTGAAATAATCTGTTGCCAACAATACAAATTTATGTCCTTTGCTAGATGGAGGATTGATCTCCCAATTAAATCTATACCCCATCCTCCGAACGGCCAAGGCTTGATTATTGGATTCGAGCGGATGCAGTGCTCTTTGAACATTACCAAATATCGACAATCTCGACATCCTTTGTAATATTCAAAGCAATCCTCCAACATAGTCGGCCAAAAGTACCCTGTCCTTCGATTATCCACTTCATTCGGTAAGCCGACGATGTGCACCACAAGCTCCTTCATGAACTTCAAACATAATCTTCTTAGCCTCTTCCTGACTCAAGCACTTGAGCAACACTCTATCTATAGACTTATGGTATAACTGATCATCAAGAAGTACGAATTTAAGTGCCTTATACCTGAGTCTTCGGGAAACTTTTTGAGATGGGTCTTTCAGATAATTGATAATGTCACTTCTCCAGTCATTACTCATCTGATCAGAATTGAAAGCACCTTTTTCTGCTGCATAGATCTCATGATTTTCCCGATATCCAGAAGCAGTTTGAGCTAATTTGTTTGCTTCTCCATTGTGCTCTCTGGGTATATGATGTAAAGTAACTACTGAAAAGCTTTTCAGAAGTTCCCTACATTGTTCACCATGGCTCCATAGCTCTAGAACTGCCATATTTGCACACACGACTATGCTACCGCATAGCCAGTTCCTGCATGTCCTATAGCTCTCGACACTAGGTCAAGCACGATCGTATGCCATGGTTAAGGCGTTTTGATGCCTCTGGCCTCGCCACCACAATATTTGTCATCACCCGAGAGCCCGAACGGCCCTTAACTATAGCTCCACGACTCCAGAACATCCATAATTGCACACACGATTGTCTTTGCCGCACGCCCGGATCCCCGTGCATCCTACGGCTCTCGGCACCGGGTCAAGCACGCCCGCACGCCATGGTTAAGCCATTTTGATGCCTCTCACCTCTCCACCATAGAGTTTTTCATCACCCAAGAGCCCGAAGGGCCCTTAACCACAGCTCCACGGCTGCAAAACTGCCATATTTGCACACACGACCATGCCCCGCACGGTCGGTTCCAACGCATCCTATGGCTCTCGGCCGAGTCAAGCATGCCCGTATGCCATGGTTAAGGCATTTTGGCACCTCGGCCTCTCTACCATAGCGTTTGCCATTGCTTGAGAGCCCGAACGGCCCTTAACCTTGGCTCCACGGCTCCCGAACGCCATATTTGCACACACGACCATGCTTTGCCGCATGGTCGGTTCCTAACGCATCCTATGGCTCCTGGCACCGAGTCAAGCATGCCCGTACGCCATGGTTAAGGCATTTTGACACCTCTGGCCTCTCCACCACAGCGTTTGTTGCCGCCTGAGAACCTGAATGGCCCTTAACCATGGCTCCACAGCTCTAGAACTGCCATATTTCCACACACGAATATGCTACCGCACAGCCGGTTCGTGCGTGTCCTACAGCTCTTGACACAAGGTCAAGCATGACCGTATGCCATGGTTAAGGCATTTTGATGCCTCTGGCCTCACCACCACAATGTTTGTCATCACCCGAGAGCCTGAACGGCCCTTAACTACAGCTCCACGACTCCAGAACATCTATAATTGCGCACACGACCGTCTTTGCCGCACGGTCGGATCCCGTGCATCCTATGGCTCTCGGCACCGGGTCAAGCACGCCCATACGCCATGGTTAAGCCATTTTGATGCCTCTCACCTCTCCACCATAGAGTTTTCCATCACCTGAGAGCCTAAAGGGCCCTTAACCATGCCTCCATGGCTCCAAAACTGCCGTATTTGCACACTCGACCATGCTGCCGCACGGTCGGTTCCAACGCATTTTATGGCTCCCGGCTCTGAGTCAAGCATGCCTGAACGCCATGGTTAAGGCATTTTAACACCTCTGGTCTCTCTACCATAGCATTTGCCGTCACTCGAGAGCCTGAACGGCACTTAACCTTGGCTCCATAGCTCCAGAACTGCCATATTTGCACACATGTTGACGGTCGTTAAGTGCTAATTTTTACCGTCAACTAAACATGAGAAAGGACTAAAATATGTTCACCAACTAGATATAGGGGTTATACTGACAGAATTCCACGAGTTTTGGTGAATGTCTGTTTCTGCAGGGTGTCAGCTGAAAATACCCAAGGAAGGCCCACATGTCAGGTTTACATAGAGATAATCGGGAACCGGTGAAAATTCTGTAATCTGGAAGGTTCGAGAAGGCTCGGACCAAACGGGAGCCCGAACCGGCTCGGTGGAGAGTCGGCCGACTCCACCCTAGAGTTGGCCGACCGGGGACTTCAACCAATCGAGTCGCCTCGCGGATCCCTGCTCCACCGCCTTTGAGGATGAATAATAATCGTCCGTTTAGGTCGGTTTGATCCGAGGGCTATGGTGCATCCTAGAGGGCTATATAAGCAGGGCCCCTGGCCCCTGGAGAGGGCATCCCTTAAACCCTAATTCATTATCTCCCAGCGGGATCGAGTTGTAGAGGCGTCCCTTGAATGGATGACTTCTCTTCTCTAGAGAATTAGAGCTAGACACTCCAATGTAGTAGATTAGATCTAGATGAGAGTTAGGGAGAGCGGAGCTACGCTCCGGTTCGGAGAAGTCTTCGAGAGATTTGGTATGTCTTTGTATCTACTCTTGTAAGACTTATGCTTCAATATATTTATCTTCTCTATCTACTTTATTCCTTTCATATGCATGCTTAGTACGGTTGTTACATTCTAGCATGGGATCTTCGCTCGTATTGAGTGCTCTAGTTATCATATGTAATTAGAGTAGTAATCGATAGTGTAGGCATGGTGTCTAGACTATAGGTTACCCGAGGTTGCGCCCAATCCCACGGATAGTTGTGGTAGCCCCGCAGGTGACAGCTGTCGGGCCTTTGTATTCCACCACGTTCGGGTTGGTGTCTCGTAGAGCTCTCGGCAGCCTTCTCCCAACTACTCTTTACCCAGTCTTCTTCGAGAGTTGGAAAGGACCTGCTCCTCCAAAGTGCTATTGTGTGATTGCTATATCTAACCATTCCCTGTTATCATAGAACCAAAGTAATAGAGAAGTATATAGGAACTTTGATTTCTCCCGTTGTCCTCTCACTCTAGCTAGCTACTCATTTATCATAGAATTCTCATGTGTGCTTTATTATATTACCTTACATATATATATCATTTACCCCTGCTTTAGTCTAGTAGGTTTACTAAATTAGTAGATACATGATGGTGAGTTATCCGATTCTTTAACCCTTGCTTCCCGTGGTAAAATATAAATAACGATACCTGGTTTACTCCCGGTAAAATGCTACAATGGTATGTTACGTGCGCTTGCGGAATCCTTCTTATTTTAGTTGTACTTAACAAATACCAACAATCATTTTTGGCGCCATTGCCGGGGAAGCAATTTGGCGTAAAGATTTTGATAATGATCTTGATGTCTGCTAGTTTAGTGTACCACTAGCTTTAGTAGGATTACCCCTTGTTCTGTTGAGTGTGGAATAGACAGGACAAAAGATGTCGTTTCGACCTTCAGACAAGCTTCCACAAGACATTGAAGAGCCCAGGGTCCCTCAACATTCAACATTCAACTGGAACCCTGCCACCTCTCAGGTTTGTGTATACATATATATTTTCTAACCATGTGTAGATTGGAGAAAAGGTCATCATCACGAATTCAAATCACATCACAAGTGACGAACATAGATGCTTTGCACCACTCACAAATTTCATCATGTGAGTCATGGTAAGTATGATCAAAAGGTGAGATAGTCTTGCTCATGGACTTTAAAATTATGAGTAGTTATCATTTAATTCTTGCACCCCACTGCATGTTTACTTTTAACAATTCATGCATTCACTCCGTTTAGCTTGTTTATGTTTGCTTATCCATTGCATGTTTAGTTTCTTAGATTCATCCATGTGTTTTGCATCTAAAAATAAAAAAATAATCCTCACTATGATCATGCTCTTTCATCTCCATTTGAGTAAATCTCTTTAGTGCTTTCATGTCACCTTTGTTTGCTATAGTATGCTTTGGTTTGGAAGTGTTGCGCATTCCTCCAAAGGTTTTTAAATTAAGCGTGGTGCTTAGGTTAAATTGTCTTCCTTAATTAAATTAGACATGGAGTCTAGTTTGGTTATTGAACTAAAATGTGCTTTAGTAGATATTGGTTATTTTGTTGGACTAACCCCGAGAAAACTCTCAAATCCAATTTGGGTAAGTCAAGAGATGAACACACTTCAGAGATGAAGCAAGGCATATGATGAATTCCAACAACTTCACACAAAAGACACAATTCTTCCATCGTTCAAGGAAGAATTGAAAGAGCTTATGATCTGCCTATTCGTGGATCGACATCACCTGCGAATTTGCCACTTCATTAATGGAACAAAGAGAAAGACAAGAGTGCCACAAGAAGCATCAACATCTTGAACTCACTCAAAGAAGTGGATTAAGGCGACAAGCTATGAGCAACTCCGAAGACACCATCTTGCATGTCGGGCAAGGACAAGGATGGAATGGCATGCATCCTTGTGTCAACCAATCATCATCAAGGGTTGACTACCGCCCAAGCCCAAGAAGACCATGAACAACTACAAGATGATGTCTCTAAGCCAATGGAGATGAAGTATGCATACAAATAATAATGAAGCCTCTTCTTGATCATTAAGACAGATGGCGTGTCGTTAAGCTCGCAACTCTTCGCCATGCTTTAGAAACCATCAAGGAAGAACTCGAGTCTACATCTCCAATGAACATCAATTCATCAACCAAGACTCAAAGCAAATCAAGAATGGTTGACGAAAGAAGAACATGCAAGCTGTTGTACGCTCATCCCGGATTGGACAAGTACAATCAAAAGCGAGAATGCAAAAGAGAGATCCTTGCTCAATGGACCTATAATCAAAAGTCCCTCTTAGACAAATGAAGGCTTAAGAACAGAGGACAAGCAGTGTCTAAGGACATAGAAGTACAACACACTCTGAGGGACGCCTCAACACTCATATTTGGTTTCACGTGGCGAGTAACAACAAGGTCAAGCTTGGGGGAGGAAGGCCGATGACTCTTCAAACAATGATCCAGCAATGCTCTTCCTCTTTTCAAGCCCCCGTCACTCTGGCACGCTGAGAAGAAACAATGAGTGGAGCACAAGGTCTAGGAAGGAAAAAGGAGTGCAATTAGAAGACAAGATGCTCGTGAACAAGTCAAGGAGAGAGGTTAATAAAGCAAGACAAACTCCAAGAAGAAGTAAAGGACCACTAGAAGCATCTACTCTTCATCACAAGGTACTCCGTGATAAAGACTATTGGATAAGAAAAGAACATGGGTGACCCCTTTCCTAGAGTTACCATCTCAAGAGGTGCAGTTCTCAAGGTCTCTACCTTTGGGATCAAATGATGCACCGAAGGAGTGAACATGACAAGAAGTCTGTTCGAGAGGACTTAAATCATTGAACCCTCGCCAAGGAGGTAACTTGGTATTTATCAGCATTTCCTTTCACAGCATTGCATTTTCCTTTAAGAATATTTATTTTCACTACATGCATCTTAATTGCATCTTTGCTTTACTATCTTTGCACTAAAAAGAAAATAAAGATGTTGTGCATTTGCATCCGTAAAACTACTAAGCCCCATGTGAATAATCATTCATTGTGGTGGCATAAAAATAACTTTTTAGCATATCTATTTTCTCTGTCTCCGCATTCCTTTATTATAAAAAAGATAAAAATATTTCTTGTGATCCCGTTATAAGACATTTGAGTTAAGGTGTTCTAGACAACCAAGGCTTAGAGGTTTTATCACTAACGCTTAATCAGTTCAACAAGCTTTGTTGTCTATTTGAGCTTCACAACATAAAGGATCAAGAAAAGCTAACAGACATGAAGGATGTCCAGTCTCTGTCGAAGTGCTGCCCTCAACGGTTGAGCACGCTTGTCTCCAACGGCAACTATCCACGAAACTCGGGGAAGACTAGAACTCCTTCACCGCACGTCGGCAATATCCATGAGACTATGTCAACATCCAGCTTGGGGAGAGCATCCCCGTGTATCAAGCTAAGTGTTCCAACTTGTCTATTTATTTATAGAGCTTGCTAAACAACTAAAAAAAGATGCATAACCTTAGAAACCCGAAAGATTTCCTTATTTATCTTTTCTACTTTTGGAGAGCTCTTATTAATCTGTCTTTAAGTAATCCCTGGAATAAACTCTACAAGGAGATGATGAATAGTTGCTCTGCCATATTTCCTTTCAAGTACCTAGTTTTCAACCTTGCACTCTCCCGAGTTTTAGACACAACCGTTTAGATTTGAGATTTGCTCGAACCCGAAACTTGTGGGTAGCGAATGCTTGATCTAAGTCTAGGTAGTTGGTGGATATGATATGGGAAGGTTTTGAGCTGCTTGTCCATCTTGTTCCTAGAGATACTAGAGTTCTGAGAATTTATCTTTGAAAATATTAAATTCCTGCATGATGAGTTCCTTTATGATGAGAGTTTAAATTCCTACCACAGCCATATATTCATGCTTACTAGATCGGGAAAACCCATCTATTTATATAGATCATTTTTGTAGGCATTGAGTGTAGTCTTTATAGGCATTGAGTGTGGTTATGCTTTGTGGACCCATAAGGAATCGATCATGCGGTTAAAGTCAATACTATGTGCTCTCCATCCATTGATCTATGCTACTTCTGTCCTCAGAAGCACGCACCCATTTTATAAATACTACATTCATTCTGTGCTACTTCTGTCCCTAGAAGTACCACCTACATATAGATCCATATCCACCATATATTGTGCTATCTCTACCCTGGAGATACGCACCTATGCTGCTCCTACCCTGGGAGTACGCATTTCCCCACATATTGTGCTATCTCTACCCTGGAGATACGCGCTTATGCTGCTCCTACCCTGGGAGTACGCATCCATCCATCCACATATACATACGCCATTCATTTCACTTCATCCAGAAAAGGTTCTACTCCTATCCTGGGAGTGAACATCTAGAGATAATCATCGCCGTTCCAATTGCCTACATAAAAGCTCCAGTCATTATCATTTCAAGTTATACACTCCCCGTTGCTAAAGTTTTGTTTTCAGAGGATTGGTTGCTATGTAAAAAAAAAAGAGAAAAAAAAAAAAGAAAAAAAAAGAAGAGAAAAAAAAGAGAGAAAAGAGAGAGCAGCCAAGTCCTTCCTTTCAAGAAGTTTCAAAGTTTCCGAATAAAGGGAGTCATGTTATCCCCAAAGGAGCAAGTGTAGAAGTAGATGTTCACCAAGTGATCACCCCTCATAATCATTTCCTTATCATCATCATCTTATCATCCATCCCATTTCCTCATTCACATGCACATATGACTTTATTATTATTTTAGTTCCTATTGGATCCATGGTTTAAGCTTGTGCAATATATGCAAGTGAGTTTGAGTGTCTCCCCACATATGAGCTCCACATAAGCCTATTAGAAAGTAGGGTGAGAGAGAGAAGGCACTTTCCACTATGCCTTAGTTCCACAAATACCACATATTTTGAGAGAAGAGAGAAGGCATACACTACTCATGCCTTGGAGAGGATCCAGAAATACCACAAATGAGAGATCTGAAAGGTTCATACAAGGAACTCTGAGTTTTTATTTGAAAATCTTGCAAAAACTCCAGAATAATAGTTGATCAAAGAGCGAGAAACATAGCGCTTGACTTGACCGTTCTGTCTTTCAACTGCTCAAGACCCAAGTGACGGTTACAAGCCCCATGGTGAAAGGTAATATGAGTAAGTTTTGAGTCAGAATAGTTCACTCTAATTCGGAGGAGAGTTCTTGTTTGAACGCATGTGTACTTTTGAGGCGTGAAAGCATTGTAGCAACTCCCGATCCACACGAGTTTATCTTTGCTCAGGGACGAGCAAAAGGAAAGCTTGGGGGAGTTGTTGACGGTCGTTAAGTGCTAATTTTTACCGTCAACTAAACATGAGAAAGGACTAAAATAAAAATGAATAATTTTGATGGACATCAGAGGAAAAGATTTGCGAGATCAAGCTTGGGCTCATAGCAATGTTCATAATGCAGAGGAAAGCTCATACGGTGGCAAAGAGGACAATGGTGCCCTCCTGGTCTGCGAAAAGCCGAAGAGAAGAGTTCGGCGTTTGAGGAATCAAGAGCTGAAGCGGAATTAGCCGAAAAGAAACCGGTGTGGCATCCTAAGAAAAAGGATGATGGACGGGTCCTTCGGCTGATACTAACATGGTGTTCTTTATCCCATTGGAGTTTAGAGCTCCCGAAGATCAAGAAGTTCAAGATGAAGTATACTCGAGACTTTGATGAAACCGAATCTTGAGACACGATGGCTCAACTTGTGTTGACTCGGCAAGCAATCTTTGACAAGCCGCTTAAAAACCGTCATCGAAACCATTATACCCGAAGGGATATGTCAATGGCAAACCTTTAACCAAGATGCTTGTTGATGGAGGGGCTGCTATCAATATTATGCCCTATGCTACTTTAAAGCTTGGTATGACAAGTGAGGATTTGTTGCGGTGACATGATCCTTAGAGATTTTGCCGGCAATGCTTCGATACTCGTGGAGCGGTACATGTGGAACCGATGATTGGATCCAAGACTTTGATCACTACTTTCTTTGTCATTGATGGCAAGGGGGCATATAGCATGCTTTCTCGGGAAGGGATTGGATCCATGCTAATTGCTTTGTGTACCCTCAACTATGCATCAAATTCTTATTCGGTGGATAGGAGATGATGTAGAGGTTGTTCAAGCCGATGATTCGTGAGTGTTGCCACTTCCGAGCACTCGCTTATTGGGAATATGATGGACAAGACTGCCTTTCGGGTAAGAAATGGAAAGAAGGTCCTGTCAATGTGTTCGACGAGAGATCAACGGCCGATCCAAGCGGTCGGCTCGACGGTAACTTTTAATGGGCAATCCAATCAATGGCAACAAAGGCAAACGGGTCGTGGTTTCATGTCGGCCGACAAGTTAGAAGAGATCGATGTTGGTGATAGCACAAAGTCAAGGCCGATGTATATCAGTGCAAATTTAGACCCAAAATATAAGTTGAAATTAGTAGAGTTGCTGAAAGAGTTTAAAGATTGTTTTGCTTGGGATTACACAGAGATGCCTGGTTTGGATCGATCAATTGTTGAGCATAAGTTACCTATAAAACCTGGGTTTCGTCCTTTCAAACAACCTCCACGAAAAATTTATAAAGAAGAGGTATTAGCTGATGTAAAGAAAGAAGTTGAAAGACTGATTGAAGCAAACTTTATTCGGCCATGCAGGTATGCAGAGTGGATTTCAAACATAGTACCTGTCTACAAAAAGAATGGAAAGATGAGAGTATGCATAGATTTCAGGGATGTCAACAAAGCTACTCCCATGGATGGTTACCCAATGCCAGTTGCCGATTTACTAGTGGATGCAGCAGCAGGGTATGAAGTCATCAGCTTTATGGATGGCAATGCTGGCTACAATCAGATTTTCATGGCAATTGAAGATATTGCAAAAACTACATTCAGATGTCCTGGTCATATTGGATTGTTTGAATGGATAGTGATGACATTTGGATTGAAAAATGCTGGTGCAACTTATCAGAGAGCCATGAATTATATCTTTCATGAGTTAATCGGCAAGATTGTAGAAATTTACATTGATGATGTGGTGGTCAAATCCAGAAACCATGAAGAACATTTAGCCGATTTAAGGAAGACTTTGGAGTGCACAAGGAAACATGGTTTAAAGATGAATCCAAATAAGTGTGCTTTTGGAGTCTCGGGTGGTGAGTTCTTGGGGTTCTTGATCCACAAAGGAGGGATAGAAGTTGGGAAAAGAGCATGGAAGCAATAGACAAAATTGTGCCCCCAACTAACCTTACGAGTTGCAATCATTGCTTTGGGCAAGATCAATTTTGTGAGAAGATTCATATCCAATTTATCGAAAGAGTATTGCCTTTCTCTCCATTGTTGAAGCTCAAGAAGGATCGAAATTTGTGGGGTGACATACGGCAAAAGGCTTTTGATGAGATCAAGCAATATATGAAGGCACCACCGAGTGTTGGTACCTCCACAACTTGAGAAGCCTTTCAAAGCTGTATGTGGCGGCCGATAGCCTAACAATAGGATCGGCACTTATGCAAGAGTTTGATGGAAAAGAGAGGGTAATAGCTTACCTTAGCCGAAAACTGCTAGATCCTGAAACAAGGTATTCGGCTATAGAAAAATTCTGTTTGTGTGTTTATTACTCATGCACCAAATTTCGGCACTATTTGTTAAATGTCGAATGTGTGGTGATATCTAGTTTTGATGTAATTAAACACATGTTGTCAATGCCGATTTTAAATGGAAGAATCGGCAAATGGGTATTAGCACTGTCAGAGTTTAATTTAAAGTATGAGTCGGCAAAACCAGTGAAAGGACAGGTAATTGCCGATTTTATTACTCAACATCATGATTTATCTGTTGATATGGTTAACATTGCCCCATGGGCATTATTTTTTGATGGATCATCATGTGACAAAGGTGGTGGTGCTGGTATTCTTTTGGTATCCCCACGTGGAAAGACATTTGAGTTTGCTTTTTTCAATTGAATATCCTGTCACTAACAATCAAGCGAGTATGAGGCTTTGCTTAGAGGGCTTCTGGGCCGTTAATAGAAGTGAAGGCTGTTCTTTGTTGAAGTATTTGGTGACTCGAATTGGTGATCAATCATTTGACGGGGCAATATGAGTGCAAAAACGATATATTGCAAGAATATCATGAACAATGTCGAAAACTTTTGAAGAGCTTTTCAGTAGTGACTTTGCATCATATACCCAGAGAGCACAATGGAGAAGCAAATAGATTAGCTCAAGCTGCTTCTGGATATCAGGAAAATCATGAAGTCTATGCAGCAGAAGAAGGTGCTTTCAATTTTGATCAGATAAATGATGACTAGAGAAGTGACATTATCAGTTATCTGAAAGACCCATCTCAAAAAGTTTCCCGAAGGCTCGGTATATAAGGCCCTTAAATTCGTACTTCTTGATGATCGGTTGTACCACAAGTCTATAGATGGAGTGTTGCTCAAGTGCTTGAGTCAAGAAGAGGCTAAGAAGATTATGTTTGAAGTTCATGAAGGAGCTTGTGGTGCACATCGATCGGCCTACCGAATGAAGTGGATAATCGAAGGACAGGGGTACTTTTGGCCGACTATGTTGGAGGATTGCTTTGAATATTACAAAGGGTGTCGAGATTGTCGGATATTTGGTAATGTTCAAAGAGCACCCGCATCCTGCTACAACCCAATAATCAAACCATGGCCGTTTAGAGGATGGGGCATAGATTTAATTGGACAAACATTAATCCTCCATCCAAAAAAGGACACAAGTTTGTATTATTAGCTACCGATTATTTTACCAAGTGGGTTGAAGCTATCCCTTTGAAAACAGTCACATCGAAAAAATATGGTCAGTTTGTCAAAGAGCATATAATTCATAGGTTTGGGATCCCACAGAGACCATTACAACCGACCGGGGACTCGGTTCACTTCTTCGAGTTTTGTGACTTTGCCGAAAGCATGGGGATAAGGCTATATAATTCTTCTCCATATTATGCACAAGCCAATGGCCAAACGGAGGCATCAAATAAAATCATGATCAAAATAATCCGAGAAGAAGATCAATGAGAAGCCAAGAAAGTGGCACTTGGTCCTTAATGAAGCATTATGGGCTTACCGAATGGCTTGCCATGGATCCACACAAGCATCTCCATATGAGTTGGTTTATGGACATAATCTTTGTGATGCCTTGGGAGTTGCAATCGGGATCAAGGAGAGTTGAATTGCAAAAGGATTTGACGGATAAAGATTATAAGGATTTGATGATGGATGAATTGGAAGATTTGCATTTGATTCGTCTTAAAGCTTTGGAAAACATTGAGAAGAATAAAATGCGCGTTGCCAAATACTACAACAAGAAAGTTAAAGTTAAGCAATTTGCGAAGGAGAATTGGTTTGGAAAACGATATTGCCAATTGGCACAAAGGACAAGACATTTGGCAAATGGTCACTAAATTGGGAAGGACCTTTTCGGGTTGTCGGTTGTGCACCAGGTAATGCGTATATATTGAAAACGCTATTTGGAGAAGAACTTACTAGAGCCATCAATGGCGTATACCTTAAGAAGTTTTATCCAAGTGTCGAAGTTGGATCTTAATTGTGACTATGACGTAAATGTGGTATAGCCGATTGAATAAAAATCGCCTTCGAACAAAGGAAAGAAGTTGGAGAAAAATAGCCGATATTATTGTATCGCCTCTAGTGCAAAAATAGCCGATATCGTGTGTATCGTCTTGAAACATAAATAGCCGATGCGGTTGTATCGCCTTTAGCCAAATTTTTTAAATATAAATGAGCAGTTTTATCTATCAAATTTGGTAGGTTTATCGGGAGGAGATAAAGGGAATTGAAGAGCTATGCTACAAAATGTCAAATCATGGAGCGGTGCCAAGATCTAATCGGCTAAGACGATGTTATGCGTTCGGGAAAATTTCGTTCGGGAAGAATGTTGCGCTCGAATTCTAACTAAGGATTGAAGGAAGTTCGCAAGAACAAACACGATTGCTAAAGCACCATTGCGGTTAAAGACAAGCGAGAGCAAGGAGGAGACCGACATTCTTCATTAAAATTTTTATTACAACCCGCGCCAGTCCTAATACAAGCTACTCCTCTTCCTCGGTGAAGAGCTTGTTGAGGGCGAACTCCGGGTTGGTGGCGTTGGCCATGGCGTCGGCGTGGTCATCGTACTCCACCGGGAGGCCCTCGATGCCATCGACCTCATGGGCAAGCCCGCCACGGAAGCCGGTCGGCATCGGAGCGTAGTCGTCCCGAGTGTCCGGGACGACATCCCCGCCAGCCGAGCGCGGTGCCGAGCGCACGCCGTGAAGGGCAACCTAGTCGATCCGACCGAGCACCGCCTCGAGGCGATCCCACGCGTCGCCCCACGGGCGTTCACGTGATTGGCCGCCGCCATCGCCGCCAACCTCGGCGGTCCGGCTCGCGTTGAGGTCTCGCCAAAGGAAAACAAGACGGGACGGTGAGTAAACGAGATCAAGAATAACGGAAATCATGCAATGGTAGAAGGACAAGTACTGGTGAAGGTCTCGGTCATCTGCTGGCAGGTATCCTCCCACTCCAGCTGGGCGATCCCGAACTTCTTGGTTTCTTCACCAAGAAGCGCCCGCGCCTCGTCCCTCTCACGGAGGTACCCAGCGGCGTCGTAGCGGGTGTACGCCGGGATCTCCTCGTCATTCCTATCCCATATAGGGCGGTACGAAGAAGAGGACCCCGATGAGGCCGAGGCAGAAGCCGGCGCCGGAGCAGGAGCAGGAGCCGGGGCTGGAGCCGGAGCCGGCCATGAAGGCGAGTGCGTCGAACACCGCGGCCGGCGCCCGGGAAACGCCATTGGCCGGTGCTGATCCTCGCCGTTCTACAAACAAGGTGCAATCAAGATCGGCTAAATAAGAAGAAACCGCAAACAAGATGGAGAAGTTGTCTCCTTACTGCAGGCGATGGCCGCCGCGGTTGCTTCCCTCCGCCACGTCCACGGGAGCGAGAACGGAGGCAGAAGCCAAGGCCGGAGCGCGAGCCGGGGCGGTGTGCCTCCGAAAATTGGCGACATAGTCACCGGTGTTCCCGACGGCCCTGAAATGGATCAAGAAGATAAACAAGCGCAAGGGGGCGAGACTCGGATTGGGTAAAAACTATCAAGTAGCACAACTCAAAAGGTTGAAGATCTCACCGCCGGCGCCGGTTCTTTGCCCCTCCGCCTCGTCCCGGGCGGGACGCTTGCCACGGTCGCCGCCGCTTGCCATCGGTGGTGGTGAGGGTTTTTTGAGATTGGGGTGGAAGAGGAAGTGGAAGAGATGATAGCAACTTGCTTGTGCTTGGATGTGATGATGGTGGGAGCCAACTGGTCCTATTTATGAACGTTGGGAGCCGTGGCGAGATAACGGGAAAGCCAAGCGACAAGATAGGGTTTTCCGCACCTATGGGCCGATGTTGAGTTGAGCGAGCCCATCACTACCGGCGATTCAGGTTGCCATACGTTCGGTCGGCTAAATAGCCGATGAGGGCTATTCGGCTAAAGCAAACACTTGGGGCGCAGCGGCTTACGTTCGGCTAATACACACATCAATGAGTACAGTCGTGATTGGAAGAGCCGAATAACAACAGAAGCAGCAAAGAAAAGAGAAAAATAAAGATTATCTATTTTCCAGAGAAAGGGAATTGTTTTCAAATATGACAGGGCCAGACCTAAATGTCTACATCTTCAAGTACAACCCAAGCATCTATACATTCAAATAAGAGTTAATGATATTCAGGGCGTCAGTCTTTGTTATGTTGACCTCGTCAAGGGCTCTCTTGTCTTCAACTTCAGAATTTTGGATCTGCAGCAGCCTGCTCTTGATCTGCTTGGTCTCTCTGACAAGAGAGCTTATTTTGGACTTAGCCGAATCAAGAGGTGGCAGAGTAGCAAGTTTGGCCTCATGAGATTGAATGTTGGCATCCAATTGAGCCAACTGAGTTGCCCGCTTGATCCTCTCATCTCTCATACTGCGCAGTCGGTTCCAAGGTATCCCAAGACCATTTTTTGGCCGACTTGAATTCAGAGTAGAGCTCCTTAACTTGCTTGTTCTCTGGTTGCTTTGTCGGTTTCCAAAACAGCCTTGTCGATGTATTTTTGTATGCTCTCTTGACAACAAGAAAGTGGTCATCAAGATGGGACAAGGCGTTTATGGCATCCTTAAGATCAGAAGGGAGCTCTTGGCCAATTGGCACTGCTATTTCCCTTATCTTGTCAGATTCTCAAGTCAAATAAACAATGTCCTTCTCTAAGAATAAGATTATGTCTTTCGTTTAGCGACTCTCGATGATAATTGCCGATTAGAGGAGACTTCATCATCATCGGCAAATTCTTCGGAATGAGGGAAAAACTGGCTCGTTGAAGAAGGCGGTGCACGATGACGAAAAGAAAATTTATTAGCCGAATGACTTAATTCAAATAGGGAATGACGAGAAAGATCAAGATAATACCTCTTCGGCAAAAACCCGATCAATAGCCTCCCGAGTAGTATCAAGACTTTGAGTGATCGATACGATTGCTGCTTCATGGATAGCGGTGTCATGACTTGTTGATATATCTTGAATTGCCAAAGGTGTTGAATCCGGTACGTCTTGAAGAAGAATTTTTTCCTCGTTGCTTCTCCCGGGCCGATGAAGAGGAATGTCATTTCCGTTTCTATTTGTTCATCAACCCGATGAGAAGGAATTTCTTCTTTGCTTCTCCTTGTTCACCCGCTTGGTCATCATCGCCCGATGCATACCAAGACCGCTAGTAGGCTCATTGGCGTTTGCTTGACCGGTAGAGGCTCCAGGAGAGTTTTCCAAGATCACTACCCTGCCAGGACTTTGAGGGTTGGCCTGTACCTGTTGAAAGAAAGTGATAAATGCAAATACATTTGTAGATGGAAAATAAGGGATCAAAAGCATTCATACCTGAGGGAGTGGCTTAGCTTTCTTTGATCTTGTTTTCTTGGGGATGGCGTGTTCTTGATGGGGGAGGAAGGAGTTTTTCTTTTAAGGTCCTTCGAGAACCGTGTCATCGGCGTGTTTTGTTAAAAACCGCTAAACTTGGAGCATCATGCCCCGGAGCAGCATTAGGGCCGGGTTGCCGGTATTGAACATCCGGAGGACTTGGAGGAGCATTGTCCTGTTCAAAAGGATGTTTAGAAACAGAAAGCGAGACATGAAATGAAAGGTATCTATAAGAGTGTACCTCATCATCGAAGTGAATGAGGGCATTAAAACTTGGCATAGAGGATGGACTTGTGCTCTAAAAATGTGAGAATGCCATTCTTGCCACCAAAGAATGAATGAGGGATGAGCAGCTTCAATTATCACCGGGGATTAGGTTCATATACCGGAAGCTTACATCCAAGATTGAAGACTTTGTTGGCCTTAGTAATATTCAGCAATGACTCCACAGGTCTCGATGATGCTTGAAAAATATGGCCTTGGGGGCAATTGACCAAGTCCAAGCTGCCTGGCAACCATGTTTGGGTTGTAAAATTCAAAAGTTGAACTTATCAGCCGGCCGTGATGAAATTCTGCTGGTAGAGCACAGGGCCTGATGAAAGAATTAAAAATATCCCTGGAATCATCATCTATGCAGCCCAGCTCATAGCTAAATCTACAGGGGAGAGTTAAATTTTCATTCTCTCTGTACGGAAACCAGATTACGTGGTTGAATCCCTTGTAGAAGATCTTAAAAAGGTGGCCAAGGTCTAGATCAATGACGATGGAAGATGCAGCTTCCCCATATGTCTGACAGGATTTATATCTGGGATCCTCACCTTCAGCATAGTTGATTGAAGGAAAATTCAGGTTATGGAGGTCAACTGAAACTATCTGATGCATATACAGTTGCAGCCAGATTTGGACAAGCCACCACGGGCCATTGACACAGGAGATTTCACCCTGGCCACGCATTTGAGCAGTGATCTGATGCATCATGTGGTAAACTGCTCCTAAGAGATACTTGCCCAAAGGGATCAATTTACCTGCAGCTAGATCTTCAGCCATCACTATGTGATTCAAAGTGGGCTCATTGGATTTGCCACGTAAAATGAATGCACACGGCCACATGTTCATGAAAGCCCCGTATTCTTTATCGATACGGTGCCGGTTGAGGCATAAGCCTGAATATATTTGGTCCAACCTCCTCCTGGTTTGACCGACCTTTGTGTAAGGTCCTAGATGGCTAGAGGGGGGGTGAATAGCCTATAAAATTTCTACAAACTCACTAAGCAAACTTCGTTAGATACACAAACGGCGGAAAGCAAGTTATGCTTAGCCTACTAGATGTTGCAAGCCTCCTATCCAAGCAATTCTAGTAGGTGATCACTAGTACACACAAAAGCTACCACTAGTGATCAAGAGTTCTACCCACGGGATTTAGTCTACACAAGAAGTGGTTCCCGACCGACCACGCAAGCAATTCTACTTTGCAAGAATGTAATCAAAGTAATACAAGAGAGGGTAGGAGCTTGTTATACCGACGTGTCGAGTCGAGGTTGCCAATCACCAAGGAGATGAACAATCAATCACAATCGGCAACACACAAAGGATGATGACCAATCACCGGAGACAAGATGAACACAATGATTTATCCCCGGATGTTCACTTGGGCACCGCCAAGCTACGTCACCCGTTGTGTCGACCAACACCTAGATGGTTCCTCGGTGTGACCCTCAAGTCACTAGCCCCTCAAGGCTCGCCCGCAAGGCACCGCAAGACACCACTCTCAAGCGTGGTACTCAACGACACGCGCAATCCACTAGGATGCTCTTCGTGATCCCCACGAGGTGAGCTCAAACCTCTCACAAGCAACCGGAGGTGGCCAAGAACAATCACCTTCTCTTGCCAACGCCTCCAACAATCTCCAAGGCTAGCTAGGAGCGGTACTCTCCAAGAGTAACAAGAAATCCACCGGCGAAACCACCCACAAGTGCCACTAGATGCCCTCAAGCAATGCAATGCACTAGGTGATCTCTCAATCTCACTTTGGATTCACAATCAAGCAAGAGAGATGAGAGGAGAGTGTTTCTTCGCTCAAAGGATGAATGAATGAGTTGGGAGAGCCAAGAGAGAGCCAAGCCCGGCCTCCCATCTATTTATAGCCCAAACTCTTCAAACTAGCCGTTGCCCCTCGGGCCGACTCCGCAACACGCGCCGGACGCGTCCGCCGCTCGCCGGACGCGTCCGGCGCTCTTCAGCGCGCCACGTCACCCGACCGTTGGAACTTCTCCGATCGAATCCACCGAGCGCCGGACGATGAACAGTGAACCGCCCGAGTCCGACGCGTGCGTCCGGCGCGCGTCAGCAGCTCAACCTCGAGCCCTCGCGGGACCACGCCGGACGCGTCTGGCGGCCGCGTCCGCCGCGCGTCCGACCGAGCACCTGCTGCAACGCCCGAGACCAGAAACTTTCTGGTCCGCGTCCGGCCGCCGCCGGACGCGTCCACCGCCGCGTCCGACGGTCTCTGCGCCCAGCCAGCCACCTCGAGCCATGCCACAATGCGCCGGACGCGTCCGGACGCTCGCCCAAGGCGCGTCCCGGCGCCTCTGCGAGCTCCTTTCGCCGTGCCGTCGAACCAAGTTCTCCAACATGCTATCCAACAAGTACACCAACTTGATCAACAGGGATAGCATGATTTCAACCAAATTTTGCATCCGGCGCAATAGAAAATATGCATCCATTTTTCTCGAAAGCGCCGAATCCCGCCTCACAGGCTCGGCGGGAGGAAGAGAGGGACCCAAACCCATCTCTACCCTGCAAACCACAGCGCGCCCAAACGCCACCTTTGTAAATGTGCCAACACCACCAAGTGTACAACTCCATGTGCTTGTGTGTTAGTTTTTCACAAACATTTCCCAAAGGTTAGGTTAGCTCACTAGGCCCTACATGCAATGCACTTCATGAATTCACCTAGTGGCACCCGTGCGTTGAATAGCCGATAAGACTTCCCCTCTTAATAGTGCGGCTATCGATCCTAAACCACTCACACCCTCTATGGTGTCTTGAGTGTAAAACAAAATGGCCCTATAGGTTATACCTTTGCCTTGAGCCCATTTTGTTCCTCCAAATGATATGAACGCTTCACACCATCATGTGACCGTCTCGATCCATCGATCTTGACTTCACTTGCCCTTCACCGTGCATCGGTCCATCGGCGCCTAGTCTTGCCCGAGCTTCACCATCGCATGGTCCTTCACTCCAAGCCTCAACTAGCCCTTCACCTTCAACACCGGTCCATGGAGCCAAGCATCGTCTTGATCTTCATCTTTGATCACATGACGCGTGTCACGCTTCATATTCAATATGCTCATCATGAGGACAACCTTTCTCTAAATCAACCACTTAGATAAACAAGGTTAGTCCTAGGTTTCATCAATTAGCCAAAACCAAACTAGGGACTTTCACTTTGTGTACTGGTGCCTTTAAACTTGAAAGGATATGTTGGCTTGGTAATGTTTAGTCCGGTCATCATGAAGATATCTGATAAGGTAATCGACATTGGGCCATGACCAAAAATGAATGCATTGATGGCATCAGACCAAAAGTGAGAAGCGGCTATCAGGAGGGAATCATTCCTTGGCATGTCAGCTAAAGAAAGCTCCAAACAGTGCTGAATATCTTGTGATTCCCAGAAATCACTATTCCTAGATTGCATCTGCGGTACCAATCATGCCATCCCGTGATTGAGGAAGAGACCATGTTTTGAAGGTATTTGGCCATCTATTTGAGGGAGCAATCCTAGACTTAAATGGGATCCTCAAAGTCTCTTTTTCAATAAATTCCCTCGGATTAGAGTCTCCCCGTGGGCCAAGATAAAATGATCCGGGATGAGCAAGATTGGAGATCAAAATCTCGTTCTTCATTTCCTTTAAAAGAGGTGGAGCGGATGAATCAAGAACACATCTCGAGAACTAATTCGGAGAATTGCCGAATGAGTAAAAGTGAAGTAGGGTTACCTCTAGAAGCTCCTCTTGAGTTCTGTTGCCATGATGGAGCTGGTTGAAGTCTCAATCGCCATTGACAAAATAGCGAGCACGGATCTCAAGTGGCGGCTGCGGGCGTCGGCGGTGCTAACCTAGGCGAAGGGCGGCGCGAAATAATTTCGAAATAAAATCCTTTTATCTCGAAATTGAGGGGGCATGTGTTAACACCCGAATTTGGTCGGGGATATGACAGGTGGGCCTACGAGCGCGGAGAGGGCGATTCGGCAAATGCATATGCGGTCGGCTAATTTCCGAATGTTCGGCAAACGATCAAGCGGTCGGTAACAAACTTCGTTTGAAAGTGAAAGAAGGAAAGAGGAAGCGACCCGAAAGGGGAGGAGTCATGATAGTCAAGGACTCCGATTATGGTTAGAGTTAGCATATTTGTATCTTTCCAATTTTGTTTAGACAGTTCGTAAATTCTTAGGACTCATGTTCTATCCAGGGTATAAATATAAACCCTCGACCATTGTAATAAGGGTTCACAACCAATTCAATACAACCGGCTACGTGCCACCCTTCGAGTCCTTTAGTGGTGTCGTCGAGTTCTTCGAGAGGGCCAATCGATCCGTCGACCTCCATAAGTCCCTAAGAACCTTGCTATCATGTCTAGTATCGTGCGGATTTAGATTATGATGCAAGTAGTCTCATCTGTTTTGCTTAGTATCGTGCGGCGGATTTAAGCTTAATGATGGAAAGTTTTTGCTTGTGCCTTGTATCGTGCGGCGGATTAAGACATGAGTAAAGATAGTTATCGGCTCTCTTAGATTTGGCAAGATCTAATAGATTCATTAAGTTATCACGTGTTGCATGTTTTATTTAATGTTTATTTATTTGCAATACTCTTTTGCCCAATCTAGATTGATGCTCTTTTCGGCTTTTTGGTCATAATCTCATGTTTATTCGATATCAAGTAGATCAATTTCATATAGCCGAATTAGATCGATCTAGATTGTCACGTGTTGTGGGTTCATTCACGTTAGATGTAGATAAGCCTTGACAGGACCGGTACCGTGCGGCGATGCAGTCTTTGGGTTACTCTAGAGCTAGTCATCCGGTGGACTAGAGATCGGTTTAATCTGATAGGTTCCTTTTACATGTTACTTGTTTGTTCCTTCTTCATGGACCCCGATTCAGCAATCTTGCCGATACGGTTATGCTTATACATGTGGCGAGTATTTATAGATCTGTTAGGTAATTACGTGCTTTTAGCTCTTTATCGTTAGTTTGTATCATGCGGTGGATTGATCCGGAAGGGGTGGTGTAAATTCATAGCGAGTGGTATCATGCGGTGGATTAGCTTGCTTGGGTTTATGCTCGACGGGTTTATGAAGGCTAGACGTGCGGCGTACTAGTTGGAGTAGCCTATGCATGTGTTGTTTAGTAGATTTATATTTATAAGTTACTTATCCTTAATTATTAGTGCTTGATGATGCTTTAAACCTAAGATGTAGTTTGATATGCTTTGATGATTTAATCTTATTCAAACATGTCTTCGTTTACACGCATTCGGCAAGTCAAAACTTTATTCATGTCGTCATATCATATTAGCCGAATGAATTGCAAACTTGTTGGCGATAGCTTCTATAGCTATGTGTCATCGTAAGTGGCTTCAGGGGCCGTAAAGATGGAACTGTGCGGTCTCACCCAAAGACGTTCCGCTTATGATCTTACCGTTTTATCCCTTGTCGACTTTCGAGTCAAATCGACCGGCACGCTTCCGGATTCGGACGCCGGGCACCCGATTGAAGCTAAGCTTTCCGGCTTGCCGTGTGTGAGACACAAGGCGCCACATTTTGTGTCAACGAGAGATCCGGCGCACCCTCTAATAGATACTTAGGATCGTACCTAGTGATCCCGGCGTACCGCACTGTTCACTAGTGCGTCCCTTTGTCATCTTGACAGAGCTAATCGCTTCGAGAGTGGGCGCAAAACTTATTTGTCGACATGATTTTTAAATGTTATGCATCTAAGTTATGCCTAACGAAAACTATAAAAATGGCAAGATACTTATCACCCGCTTAAGTATGCCTAACTTGTCTGCATCTTAGTACGGCCTTAAGTTTTGTTTCGAGCACCCCGTGCTCAGCACCACTTATATACAAGTTTTAAATAAAAAAGTTTAAAACAAAGGGCCCTACTGACCACCCTCCTCCTCTGCAGGATCTTCAATGAGAGTCATATCCCCAACCAACTGCTCGGCAACAGGGATAAAGGTGGTTCGGAGCTCCTCGGCGGCAGCGTCACTGAGTTCTGGGGCGACCCCTAAGCGCGACGGTGGCTGGATCTGCCACTGCCACCCTCGAACGGACCACCGCCAATGCCGTGGACACCGCGTAAGTGCCCGCCCGTACGACGAGGTCCTGCAGCGCGGCCACAACCTCTGGCACTGATCCGCCACGAGCGTCGCATCGCCGGGGTCCGCCGGTGCACCTCCTCCGGAAGACGGCGCGGAGAACCGGCTTGATGTGCTCGGTCATCCGGTCCACCTTCTTCGAAGGTAGGCGCATGTGTCCCGCAGCACATTGGAACCGGGTCGACGGCGATCCCGCGTCTGTTAAATACAAACAAAGTGGTTAACATGCACCGTTCGATCCGGTACATGGCAGACAAATCATACAATTGATCTAAGTTCCACAACTTACCGATCAGCTCCGCAATCTGGGTAGCGTCAGCCTTGGCCTGCTCCTGGGCGGCTTCCAACTGCTTGGCCAGAGCGGCTTTCTCCCGCTCCAAGGCCTCAGCCTTCTCCTCCAGCCCTAATGCAGAGGAAGAAATCATCATATCTCTATGGCAATCAACCATGTTTAGTTTGGTTGCGAGGACACGGCCACATACCTTGTCGGCCCTCCTCCAGCTCGGCCACCTGTTCCTCCAGCGCCAGCCGGGCAGCCTCCTTGTCAGCAAGCCGGGTCTCATAGACCTGCGCCTGCGCCAACATGTTGGCCTTCTCCTCTCGGAGGATCCTGCATTCTTCATCAATCGGCGCGAACCGTTGAATGGTCCGCGCACGCTGAGCATTGGTGCTCTGCAGGGTCTATTGAAAACAGGACAGTCAATACGTGCTCCGCACACCAATTTACCACAAGGGCAAGAACCACCATACCTGGATCCGGGAGGTGAGCAGCTCCAGGGCCTCCCTGATACCTTCCTCCATCACCACCTCCGGCACCTCGTCATACGACTGCCACTCCTTCCCCACCAGCCGAGATCATGACTCGGTTCGAAGGGAAGGAGAAGGCGGGGTGCGATGCCGGTGGCGCCCGTGGATCTCTTCCACGGGGGACGGGGAGGGTTGAGCTTGGCCGCGGGGTTCCCGCGCTCTTGATCCGCCGTCGCCGCTGCGCTTGGCCCCGGGTGGCCGGTGCTGGCTCCGGGCTCGCCCTGGCGGAGCGACGGGCGGCTTCCGGCGATGGGACCCTATCCTCCGCCACTGGCTCCTCAGCCCGAGGCGTCTCCACGTGCGGTAGAGCACTGGTGGCATCCGCCTCGCCTTGCTTGGCCCCCGCCCGACGCCCCTTCCGCCGCGGCGGCGTGGGCCGCAGATCCGGTGGAGCTTTGGGTGGGGCCTCCGTACTCGGCCGACTACATAAAGACAATCGGCATGAACACCGCTGATTTTCACCGCACGAAATTATAACCGTAAGTACACGGCTACCATTTACCGGCAAAAAACCGCCCTTGAACTTGGGCACGCCGCCGCTCCTCGGCGCCCGCTCCCAGCACCTCGCGGCCGGGCTTGGGGACCGACTTGGGCGGAACCCGCCTTCCGCCCGGACCGCTCGGCCGTGTCCTTGGCGGCCGCCTCCGGTGCTTTGGTGAAGAGGGGGCGGCGCGGCCCTTCGGCCGGAGCCGGGGTTGGCCCGGTGTTCCGCGGCGACCGCCGCGGCGCCGGGTTGGGCGACTTAGGAGCCGCCACTCCCATCCCCGGCGCGCGCCTGGCGCTTCCGCCGGTGCTCGGCGATGGTGATGGTGTCGTCGGAGTCCGACGACACCGGGCTGTCTGGGGCCGGCCTCTTACTGCTGACCTCGGCGTTGGCCTCCTTGCCGAGGTTCAATTTACCCCCGGTGCCAAGGTTGGCCGGTTTCTCTTTCTCCTTGGGGGCTGCACTGGCCGGCTTCTTCATTGCCGTGCGCCGTTGCCCCCTGGTGGTTGTTCCAACCATGATATCATCATCATCATCATCTTCGGCCGAGGTCCTCGACCTCGCCACGTCGTAGTCCCTGCGGACGCCACGACCACGAAGGGCATCGCCCTGCGCGCTTCTCCACCGGTACGAGACAAATAATGGTCGCTTCGACCCTACACAAAGTGTTCAAGTGCTCGGCAACATATCGGTGGGCAGCCACATTATCACATTGCACGTAAAGTACAACTTTTTGTTGCATTACCCGAGTGGAGGGTTCTTTGCGAGACGGTAGGGCGGCGCTGGTGGTCGGCGGAGAGGTGTTCATATTGTACCTCTCGAACAAGACCGACGGCCGGTGGTGTACAGGCGGCCTCGTCGGCTTTCTGGTCGGTATCCCGTGCTGGGTCCTTCACACCACTGTACAACCACAGTGGGTTGGCCCTCTCCTTGCATGGTTGGACATGGTGGACCAGCCACATTCCAGCCACGAGCGCCCCATTCACCTTCTGATTGTCAATTAGCTCCAGCAGCTCCGCCACTTGGACATCCCCAACGGGTGGCCCTTCTCCCCACCTGGGATTGGCTTTCGGGATTTGGTGGACATCGCACGGCACTTTTCTCCCAATGGTAACGTCCTGGCTCATATAGAACCAGCTTCTGTTCCACTTCTTGGGGGCCGATGCGAATTTGCTACCCAACCAAGATGAGGCCATCCCATCCCGGAGCCGGATGTAGCATCCCCCAGCCACTTGGGATCCCCCGGTCTCCACCCCCTTCTTCCGAAGCACGAAAAAGTGGCGGAACAAGTTGAAGTGGAGGGATGCCCAAGAACATTTTGCAGTACGCGATAAAGATGGACACAGTGAGGATGGAGTTGGGGTCTAGGTTGCATATGGAGATAGCCCACCATATGCAAAGATCCCGGAGGAACCAATGCACTGGTTGCCCCAACCCACGGACAACAAAATCCTTGAAGACGACGAACTCACCTTCCCTCGGCTTCGGCTCGTCCTCGCCCCGTGGCTCCCTCCACACCTCCATCTCCCGCGGCGGAAGGAATCCCTTTCCTGCCAATGCCCTGAGCGACTCCTGGGACGAAATGGATTGGGACCATTCCGGCCCCCGATTCGCCGATTCTGCCCCCTTCACGCCCTTCTTGGTCGACCGCTTCGCTCCCATCTCCGGCGGCGGCGGTTCGATGCGGCAGCCGCGAAACCCTAGCGGGGTGGCTAGATCTAACTGCTACGACGGCTCCGACGCAAGTGTAGGTGACCAGATCTCGTCGGTAGCTCCTGCTGGTGCTGGTTACGCAGTGGATCTGGCGGCGAAATGGGCGGCGGCGGCGGCGGCGGTGGTTTCTTCTCTAGAGCGCGGCGCCGGAATGTGGAGAGCTCAAGAACTGTTTGAGCGCAAGTGCAATGAGTGCGGAACCGTCCACTGGCGGCGGTGCCCGCTATTTATAGTCTCCGGATGACGTCCGGTTGACTTCTAGGGTTGGACCCCCTCTGACTCGTGTGGACCGCCCCATTTTTAAACCTAGTGGGCCGCGGTCCTATGGGCCGTACCTATCCACGTGCGGCGGCGATTTTTTACTATTCCCGGTAAATTTTAAATCGGGCCCGGGTTCCTTTGGCAACGCACGTGGGCCTCATTTTTTATGCTTTGGGGACGCCCGCCGGTTCCTGCTAGCCCTTTTTACCATGCATGCCTATATCTTTGGTCTCGGGAATTTTTCTGCTCTGTTTCCTAAACGAGAGGGCCGTAGGTATCTGGTTTGGACTTTTTTCTTAAAAAGTTTAATGCAACATATACTATCTTCCATCGAACTTGGGGACTACGTGAGCCCACGTCACCTCGCGGTGACTTAGGGCCTATTGTTCCTATATAGTTCTAGTTGATTTTTACTCTACCCGGCTTACGTTGCGCATTGCCACGACTTTTTCTGTCATGTGTCAACGTGGGCCCACGTCTTAGGACAATTAAAAAGAAAAAATTCTTTTTTCTTTTTGAGCACCATGCATCTTTCGACAAGATCAACGGCTTCCTTGACATAGCAGTGGTCGGACACGACCGGCCGGGAAACCCGCTCGGGCCGAACGTGGTTGGCACTATGTGTGGTCGGTGCGCACGTGGTCGACACTACGGTGGTCGGCACCGTACGTGGTTGGCAATACTATGCGTGGTCAGTACTATGCGTGGTCGGCACTACGTGCTCGGCACATCATCGCCAGCAACGTGGTCTGCATCTACACTGCTCAGCACGGGTCAAGACGACAGACTTTCCTCAAGATACATAGTGCTCAGGGACTAGCTGTGGGGGTATAAATCCGATATACCACCATAGACAGTTCCAGGGCTGCTCGGCAAGACGGCCCGGACGAGACAAAGACCCGGCCCATTACCGACCAGGCTGGTGGGCCGGACTTCAAGACAAGGACGTGGTCCGCAACCGACCAGGAGGTGGATCGCGCACAAGGATACTTGTCCCGCAAGTAGACTTAGTCGGTTAGGTCAGATAGAGTCCTCCTAGGGCACGACTTGATGTAACCAACCACCTCACGTGTACCCTTGGCTGCTCGGCTATATAAAGCGGCCAAGGACCCCCCTAGAACGCAGGCTATTCTCTGGCAACCTAACCTAGAGAGCTTAGCGCTTCAATGTAACCCGGCACTTGATCACACAGCATAACACGAGAAGCAGGACGTAGGGTATTACGCTTTCGAGCGGCCTGAACCTGGGTAAACCTGTTGTCCTTGGTTTGTCTTGTTTCTCGAACGTCCAGATCATAGATCGTAACACGCCCTTACCGAAACTCACCGCCGTGGGATACCCCGTGGTGGACTGCCGGTCATCCGTAATCGACATATAGCTCTCGGCACTAGGTCAAGCACGACCATATGCCATAGTTAAGGCATTTTGATGCCTCTGGCCTCACCACCATAATGTTTGTCATCCCCCGAGAGCCCGAAGGGCCCTTAACCACATCTCCATGACTCCAGAACTTCCATATTTGCACACACGACTGTGCTGCCGCACGGTCGGATCCTGTGCATCCTATGGCTCTCGGCACCGGGTCAAGCATGCCCGTACGCCATGGTTAAGCCATTTTGATGCCTCTCACCTCTCCACCATAGAGGTCTCCATCACCAAAGAGCCTAAAGGGCCCTTAACCATGGCTCCATGGCTCCAAAACTGCCATATTTGCACACACAACCATGTTGCCACACGGTCGGTTCCAACGCATCCTATGGCTCCTGGCACTAAGTCAAGCATGCCCGTACGCCATGGTTAAGGCATTTTGACATCTCTGGCCTCTCTACCATAGCATTTGCCATAGCTCGAGAACCTGAACAGCCCTTAACCTCGGCTCCACAGCTCCAGAACTGCCATATTTGCACACACGACTTTGCTGCCGCACGGCTGGTTCCTGCGCGTCCTACGGCTCCTGGCACCAAGTCAAGCACGCCCATGCACCATGGTTAAGGCATTTTGACACCTCTGGCCTCTCCAGCACAGCGTTTGTTGCCGCCCGAGAACCCGAATGACCCTTAACCATGGCTCCACAGCTCTAGAACTACCATATTTTCACACACGACTATGCTACCGCACAGCCGGTTCTTGCGTGTCCTACAGCTCTCGGCACTAGGTCAAGCACGACCGTATGCCATGGTTAAGGCATTTTGATGCCTCTGGCCTCACCACCACAATGTTTGTCATCACCCGAGAGCCCGAACGGCCCTTAACAACAGCTCCAAGACTCCAGAACTTCCATATTTGCACACACGACTGTGCTGCCGCACGGCCGGATCCTGTGCATCCTACGGCTCTCGGCACCGGGTCAAGCACGATCGTACCCCATGGTTAAGCCATTTTGATGCCTCTCACCTCTCCACCATAGAGTTTTCAATAACCCGAGAGCCTGAAGGGCCCTTAACCATGGCTCCACGGCTCCAAAACTGCTATATTTGCAAACACAACCATGCTGCCGCATGGTCGGTTCCAACGCGTCCTCTGGCTCCCGGCACTGAGTCAAGCATGCCCGTACGCCATGGTTAAGGCATTTTGACACCTCTGGCCTCTCTACCATAGCGTTTGCCATTGCTCGAGAGCCTGAATGGCCCTTAACCTCGGCTCCACGGCTCCAGAACTGCCATATTTGCACACACGACTTTGCTGCCGCACGGCCGGTTCCTGTACGTCCTACGGCTCCTCGCACCAAGTCAAGCATGCTCATGCGCCATGGTTAAGGCGTTTTGACACCTCTGGCCTCTCCACCACAGCGTTTGTTGTTGCCCGAGAACTCGAATGGCCCTTAACCATGGCTCCACAGCTCTAGAACTGCCATATTTGCACACATGACTATGCTACTGCACAGCCGGTTCCTGCGTGTCCTACAGCTCTCGACACTAGGTCAAGAACGATCGTATGCCATAGTTAAGGCATTTTGATGCCTCTGGCCTCACCACCACAATGTTTGTCATCACCCGAGAGCCCGAACGGCCCTTAACAACATCTCCATGACTCCAGAACTTCCATATTTGCACACACGACTGTGCTGATGCACGGCCGGATCCTGTGCATCCTATGGCTCTCGGCACCGGGTCAAGCACGCTTGTACCCCATGGTTAAGCCATTTTGATGCCTCTCACCTCTCCACCATAGAGTTTTCAATAACCCGAGAGCCTGAAGGGCCCTTAACCATGGCTCCACAGCTCCAAAACTGCTATATTTGCACACACGACCATGCTGCCGCATGGTCGGTTCCAATGCGTCCTCTGGCTCCCGGCACTGAGTCAAGCATGCCCGTACGCCATGGTTAAGGCATTTTGACACCTCTGGCCTCTCTACCATAGCGTTTGCCATTGCTCGAGAGCCTGAATGGCCCTTAACCTCGGCTCCACGGCTCCGGAACTGCCATATTTGCACACATGACTTTGCTGCCGCACGGCCGGTTCCTGTACGTCCTACGGCTCCTCGCACCAAGTCAAGCATGCTCATGCGCCATGGTTAAGGCATTTTGACACCTCTGGCCTCTCCACCACAGCGTTTGTTGTTGCCCGAGAACTCGAATGGCCCTTAACCATGGCTCCACAGCTCTAGAACTGCCATATTTGCACACATGACTATGCTACTGCACAGCCGGTTCCTGCGTGTCCTACAGCTCTCGACACTAGGTCAAGAACGATCGTATGCCATAGTTAAGGCATTTTGATGCCTCTGGCCTCACCACCACAATGTTTGTCATCACCCGAGAGCCCGAACGGCCCTTAACCACATCTCCATGACTCTAGAACTTCCATATTTGCACACACGACTGTGCTGATGCACGGCCGGATCCTGTGCATCCTATGGCTCTCGGCACCGGGTCAAGTGTGCCCGTGCGCCATGGTTAAAGCATTTTGACATCTCTGGCCTCTCTACCATAGCGTTTGCCATAGCTTGAGAGGCTGAACAGCCCTTAACCTCGGCTCCATAGCTCCAGAACTGCCATATTTGCACAGACGACTTTGCTGCTGCACGGCTGGTTCCTGCGCGTCCTACGGCTCCTGGCACCAAGTCAAGCACACCCATGCACCATGGTTAAGGCGTTTTGACACCTCTGGCCTCTCCAGCACAGCGTTTGTTGCCTCCCGAGAACCCGAATGACCCTTAAACATGGCTCCACAGTTCTAGAACTGCCATATTTGCACACACGACTATGCTACCGCACAGCCGGTTCTTGCGTGTCCTACAGCTCTCGGCACTAGGTCAAGCAGGATCGTATGCCATGGTTAAGGCATTTTGATGCCTCTGGCCTCACCACCACAATGTTTGTCATCACCCGAGAGCCCGAACGGCCCTTAACAAAAGCTCCACGACTCTAGAACTTCCATATTTGCACACACGACTGTGCTGCCGCACGGCCGGATCCTGTGCATCCTACGGCTCTCGGCACCGGGTCAAGCACGCTCGTACCTCATGGTTAAGCCATTTTGATGCCTCTCACCTCTCCACCATAGAGTTTTCCATCACCCGAGAGCCTGAAGGGCCCTTAACCATGGCTCCACGGCTCTAAAACTGCCATATTTGCACACACAACCATGCTGCCGCATGGTCGGTTCCAACGCGTCCAATGGCTCCCGGCACTGAGTCAAGCATGCCTGTACACCATGGTTAAGGCATTTTGACACCACTGGCCTCTCTACCATGGCGTTTGCCATCGCTCGAGAGCCCGAACGGCGCTTAACCTCGGCTCCACGGCTCCAGAACTGCCATATTTGCACACACGACTTTGCTGCCGCACGGCTGGTTCCTGCGCGTCCTATGGCTCCTAGCACCAAGTCAAGCATGCCTATGCACCATGGTTAAGGCATTTTGACACCTCTGGCCTCTCTAGCACAGCATTTTTTGCCGCCCGTGAACCTGAATGGCCCTTAACCATGGCTCCACAGCTCTAGAACTGCCATATTTACACACATGACTATGCTACCGCACAGCCGGTTCTTGCGTGTCCTACAGCTCTCGGTACTAGGTCAAACACGACCGTATGCCATAGTTGATATGTTGAAAAAAAAAAAATTTTTACCGGAAACCCCTCATTTCTCCAAGATCAATGAATATGCCTATGGAGTTGAAGATTCATCATCAACAAGGAGCATCACCATTGGCGGCTGAAGAGTTTCAACTCCATAACCTAAGCCTTTTATAGGAGGATTTTACCTTGAGCGCTTTTACGATAGCAACGATGCTAAGGTAAGTGCTAGTGTGTTCTCGATTAAGGACAATATCATGTTAGTGTGTTCTTATATGGTTGGTTGTTTTGTTATACTGTCCATGTTTGATTTGGTTCTTTGTAGTGAGTGCCCCTTCCCGAATCTCGGACGAGATTCGCTAAGGGGTAGTTTGTCACACCCCAAAATTTCCATTTTGGGTTGTGCGTAGAAAACACTAAATAAAATAAATACATTTATGAATTTTGTAAAATTTGCCAAGATTTAATTATGTTATTCAAAATTTAAATAGTGAAAATATGATTTTCTTAACTATTTGGGATTTAATTTAATATGTTTGTTGCATTCATGTCGAGAGCATCAATTTATTGTATGGAAAATGATTTATGAAAATCGAGGTCAAGCTACGGAAAGGTTTTATTCTATTTCCAAAATAAAATATGAGTTTTGTTTAATAAAAGTTTGTTTATTTTTATCTCAAGTCGATATATCCTCATTCTAATATCTACCCATCTAATGTTGTCTCCACGTATCATAATTATCCTTGAACAAATAGCCATCGTGTTTATTGCAAAACCCATTTCCTCTCCCTTTTTGTCACATATACATATATATTTCCTTTATGTATATTACTTAATTCTTCTCACGTGAGCACTTTGGACGTTTCACCTTGCCATTAATAATTTCAACATTTCCTTTCTTCTGGCCATTTTCTTGTGCACGTGAGATGACACAAATCCTTCAAGATAGCTACCGACCAAGCCATCTAGAGTATATCAAGCATGCGTGGCCAGTTCAGGTTTTCATCCTTCCCAAGCGCCATGTCCCTGCTCATGCATACATGTAACAATTCACCGGCGCTGTTCAAGTACAACCAGTTACCACTATCTCCTTGCTATCAATATCCATCGTCAGTTACTAGCGTCATCTTCGTGGTCATAATTCAAAGCCGCAATGTTTATTTCACCACCCAGCAGCGATTGCTAACTGCAGTAACAAGCCTTCAGTGCCACCGCCTGAACAACCCCTCGCCTACCTTGCCCGTGCCTATATAATAAGGAGATCACCTACGTTCTTTGCCAGGCATCATTTCTTCATCTCTCCACCAGCCGCCTCCCGCTCTTCTGCAGCAATAGCTCCACCGCCCGGCCCCTTGACTCCCTCTTCGGTTCTATATATGGACAAGCAAATGGCAGAACATCCTCATCCACCCAGCAAGCTGCTCCTCGCCCCTTCGATCTCCTGCACTGCACAACACCACCGCAAGCTGCAGCTCGAGCCGCCGCCATCGATCTCATTGATGAGAGCACTGCTTTCCCTCCTTATCGGTGAACACCACGGCCACTCTCTCCGCAACCGACGCACTGCTTCATGGATCGCATCAGCGCCGCAAGGAGGCCAATCCGTACTCGCCGTAGTCCTCGACCTCACCGTTGCCGGTCTGCCCTTCATCGCCGAGCACCTCCTACCCTCGCGCTGCAACGCTGCCGTGCGCCGAGTCATCTTCTTCTCGACGGCTCTGCGCAAAGTCGTCATCCCGAATGCAGCTACTGTTGGTGGTGGCCTTCTCGTCGTTATCGAGCTGCACGTCTTCTTCATCGTGGCTCACAAACCTTTGGCTTACCTGCTGTTGTCAACCATCACTCGTCGGTGAGAAGATCTCTGTCTTGCTGTACAGCTCGTTAAAGCTTTTCTGGTTCATGCATATATACCTACGTATACACAAGCTAGTAGTAAACCAGCCACGTTCAGCAGCAATCATCCTTAATGATGTCATTTCGTCGTGTTGATTCATATCTACACATATTCTTTTACTTCATAAATATAACTCCGGTATTCCTATAAATATCACGTAGGCAATCTAACTCATGGTCTTTTCATACACCAGCATCTCTATGTCATTATGGCCTGCTCGAACCGTCGACCACCGGCATGGTGAGAATCATCGATCTGTCTAGCTATTCATAACTTAGCCACGTACTACGTACATCGTAGTTCAACCGTTCCTTGTTATCTAGCTCTCCAACCGTTCTCACATTCTATACATATATTCATCTAGCACAAAAATATATCTAGCCGAGCTCCATTGATAAACCACTATTTATTAAGAAGATCCCATGGCAATCCTTACGTCGTCCATGCATGATTTGCTTCATAAAACCAAGGCCACCGGGGTGCTAGCCTCGGGCAAGTTCGAGCACCTTTTCTTCCAAGATATAATTCCAATATTCATATAAATACCCATCTAGCTCATCCTTTCCATTCTCCACCATCGATGTCATCCTTGTTGCTAGCACTTGATATCCCATCATATAATTCCTTGTTGCTTCATGTTTATTATTCCAAATATTTAGTTATTTAAAACTATAAATTTTATGATTTAACCCCTAAAACTTCAAAAGCTCACCAAAACCCATTTTAGGTGTTTTTGCGCTCACGCGATAGACTCATACGTTAGGAATCTTTATAGCTTGTTTTTGTAATGCTTGGTGTATTGTTTTTAGGTTTGTTTTCGGATGCTTGTGCCGTTGTTTGCTATCGTTAGAAGGAGCTATGCGAGGTGATCCGGAAGATTGGAAAGTTGGATGACATCCCTATCAAAGGCAAGTGTAACATGAGTTCCCTTGTTACCTAAGAACCTTTAATCACATTCATATGCATGTGTCTAATATGTTGCTAAGGACTTACCTAGTACTTTTTATATCTTTATTCCTTGATCACCTTGGGTTCATGCATATGGTTAGCTTTGCTTAGCTTGCAATCACCAAATATGATAATGTTAACTTGACTAATGGCTTATGGAATCAATGGTTAAGATGGTGCTTTTGAGCAGCATGGTCGCGGGGCTAGAGCATTGGGCCTTGTTGGGTGCTCTAGTCTGCCCTCCGTAAGGACTTAATCTTAAAGCGGCAACCCGGGACATCCGTACAGCCTTGAGAATCAAAGTGGGCACGATCTTAGTCGTATAGCTAGTTTTCTCTAGCTTGTTAGTAGTTACCGAATTCGTTCGGCACAAGAGGGGGACTAGGTTGCGGAATGGCTTCTTGCCCGTCAAGATGTGTGCTTTGGGCTGCGGTCAAGGTGTGCCGCCTTGAAGGGGGCCTCCATTCGCCTAGATGCTGAAACCTCGCGGCTACTAACCCGTTAGGGTAATTAGTGAAAGGCTTCGTAGTGATCCCCTGCCGACTTACCTTGGAAGTGAGTCAAGAGACTAGCTACCTCGGGCAAAAGGGAATCACGACTCAAGGTGAAAGTGTACACCTCTGCGCAGAGTTTGATCAAACTGATATATCAGCCGTGCTCACGGACAAGAGCGGCCTGGTTCCTTTTCGAGATAGATGGTTTAATGAGGATGGTTTGGGCGATGATAAATCTTGATGATAATTAATTACTTTAACTTGGGAGGAACCCTAAGCATAACTTAGCAATTTAGGCTTAATAAATAAAATATGACCAACTAAAAATGCTTACCGCAGTTCAACCATGTCTAGCCTTTTGAGCCTTGCATCCCCTCATATTAGACTTGCGAGCGTGGTGAGCCGACGCTTGTTGTTGTCACCAATAAAAATCCCGAGATGGGTACCGAGATGGTGGATCGGTAGGCGCGGCGCAAATAAAGTGTGGTGGGTTTTCCAAAGGAGTTATGTGAGTTCTAGGCGAGTGCTCCCCCAGTCAACCGTCCCTGTGGAGTATGGCGACCCGAAGATAGAAGACTAGAAATAGTTTCCGTTGTACTTTGATATATATGTAAGTGTTATTGTAAATATGTTTCGTTATATAATAAAGCATTGCTTCTGATAATTACCATTTTTGTCGCTATATGTGTCGTGTGGACATCCAGGGCACACATATATCTAGCCGAGCTCCATTGATAAACCACTATTTATTAAGAAGATCCCATGGCAATCCTTACGTCGTCCATGCATGATTTGCTTCATAAAACCAAGGCCACCCGGTGCTAGCCTCGGGCAAGTTCGAGCACCTTTTCTTCCAAGATATAATTCCAATATTCATATAAATACCCATCTAGCTCATCCTTTCCATTCTCCACCATCGATGTCATCCTTGTTGCTAGCACTTGATATCCCATCATATAATTCCTTGTTGCTTCATGTTTATTATTCCAAATATTTAGTTATTTAAAACTATAAATTTTATGATTTAACCCCTAAAACTTCAAAAGCTCACCAAAACCCATTTTAGGTGTTTTTGCGCTCACGCGATAGACTCATACGTTAGGAATCTTTATAGCTTGTTTTTGTAATGCTTGGTGTATTGTTTTTAGGTTTGTTTTCAGATGCTTGTGCCAGTTGTTTGCTATCGTTAGAAGGAGCTATGCGAGGGTGATCCAGGAAGATTGGAAAGTTGGATGACATCCCTATCAAAGGCAAGTGTAACATGAGTTCCCTTGTTACCTAAGAACCTTTAATCACATTCATATGCATGTGTCTAATATGTTGCTAAGGACTTACCTAGTACTTTTTATATCTTTATTCCTTGATCACCTTGGGTTCATGCATATGGTTAGCTTTGCTTAGCTTGCAATCACCAAATATGATAATGTTAACTTGACTAATGGCTTATGGAATCAATGGTTAAGATGGTGCTTTTGAGCAGCATGGTCGGCGAGGGGCTAGAGCATTGGGCCTTGTTGGGTGCTCTAGTCCGCCCTCCGTAAGGACTTAATCTTAAAGCGGCAACCCGGGACATCCGTACGGCCTTGAGAATCAAAGTGGGCACGATCTTAGTCGTATAGCTAGTTTTCTCTAGCTTGTTAGTAGTTACCGAATTCGTTCGGCGCAAGAGGGGACTAGGTTGCGAATGGCTTCTTGCTGTCAAGATGTGTCTTGGGCTGCGGTCAAGGTGTGCCGAGTCTTGAAGGGGGGCCTCCATTCGCCTAGACGCGAAACCTCGCGGCTACTAACTGTTAGGGTAATTAGTGAAAGGCTTCGTAGTGAGACCCCGCCGACTTACCTTGGAAGTGAGTCAAGAGACTAGCTACCTCGGGCAAAAGGGAATCACGACTCAAGGTGAAAGTGTACACCACGACTCCAGAACATCCATAATTGCACACACGACTGTGCTGCCGCACAGCCGGATCCTGTGCATCCTACGGCTCTCGGCACCGGGTCAAGCACGCCCATACGCCATGGTTAAGCCATTTTGATGCCTCTCACCTCTCCACCATAGAGTTTTTCATCACCCGAGAGCCTGAAGGGCCCTTAACCACAGCTCCACGGCTCCAAAACTGCCATATTTGCACACTCGACCATGCTGCCGCACGGTCGGTTCCAACGCATTTTATGGCTCCCGGCACTGAGTCAAGCATGCCCGTACGCCATGGTTAAGGCATTTTGACACCTCTGGCCTCTCTACCATAGCGTTTGCCATCGCTCAAGAGCCTGAACGGCCCTTAACCTTGGCTTCACGGCTCCAGAACTGCCATATTTGCACACACGACCATCTTTGCCGCACGGTCGGTTAAAAACGCATCCTATGGCTCCTGGCACAGAGTCAAGCATGCCCGTACGCCATGGTTAAGGCATTTTGACACCTCTAGCCTCTCCACCATAGCGTTTGTTGTCGCCTAAGAACATGAATGGCCCTTAACCATGGCTCCACAGCTCTAGAACTGCCATATTTGCACACACGACTATGCTACTGCACAGCCGGTTCCTACGTGTCCTACAGCTCTCGACACTAGGTCAAGCACGACCGTATGCCATGGTTAAGGCGTTTTGACACCTCTGGCCCCACCACCACAATGTTTGTCATCACCCGAGAGCCCGAACGGCCCTTAACTATAGCTCCACGACTCCAGAACATCCATAATTGCACACACGACTGTGCTGGCGCACGGCCGGATCCTGTGCATCCTACGGCTCTCGGCACCGGTTCAAGCACACCCGTACGCCATGGTTAAGCCATTTTGATGCCTCTCATCTCTCCACCATAGAGTTTTCCATCACCCGAGAGCCTGAAGGGCCCTTAACCATGGCTCCACGGCAGTAAAACTGCCACATTTGCACACACGACCATGCTGCCGCATGGTCGGTTCCAACGCGTCCTATGGCTCCCGGCACTGAGTCAAGCAAGCCCGCACGCCATGGTTAAGGCATTTTGATACCTCTGGCCTCTCTACCATAGCGTTTGTCGTCACTCGAGAGCCTGAATGGCCCCTAACCTCGGCTCCACGGCTCCAGAACTGCCATATTTGCACACACGACTTTGCTGCCGCACGGCCGGTTCCTATGCGTCCTACGGCTCCTCGCACCAAGCCAAGCACGCCCATGCACCATGGTTAAGGCGTTTTAACACCTTTGGCCTCTCCACCACAGCGTTTATTACCGCCCGAGAACCCGAATGGCCCTTAACTATGGCTCCACGACTCTAGAACAGCCATATTTGCACACACGACTATGCTGCCGCACAGCCGGTTCCTGCATGTCCTATAGCTCTCGACACTAGGTCAAGCACGACCGTATGCCATGGTTAAGGCGTTTTGACGCCTCTGGCCTCACCACCACAATATTTGTCATCACCCGAGAGCCTGAACGGCCCTTAACTACAGCTCACGACTCCAGAACATCCATAATTGCACACACGATTGAGCTGCCGCACAGCCGGATCCCGTGCATCCTACGGCTCTCGGCACCGGGTCAAGCATGCCCGTACGCCATGGTTAAGCCATTTTGATGCCTCTCACCTCTCCACCATAGAGTTTTTCATCACCCGAGAGCCTGAAGGGCCCTTAACCATGCCTCCACGGCTGCAAAACTGCCATATTTGCACACTCGACCATGCTGCCGCACGGTCGGTTCCAACGCATTTTATGGCTCCCGGCACTGAGTCAAGCATGCCCGTACGCCATGGTTAAGGCATTTTGACACCTCTGGCCTCTCTACCATAGCGTTTGCCATCGCTCAAGAGCCTGAACGGCCCTTAACCTTGGCTTCACGCCTCCAGAACTGCCATATTTGCACACACGACCATGCTGCCGCACGGTCAGTTCCAACGCATCCTATGGCTCCTGGCACTGAGTCAAGCATGCCCGTACGCCATGGTTAAGGCATTTTGACACCTCTAGCCTCTCCACCACAGCGTTTGTTGCCGCCTGTTGACGCAAAATGTGACCACCCTGCGTCTCACACACAGCAAGCCGGAAAGCCTAGCTTCAATCGGGTGCCCGGGCGTCTGAATCCGGTGGCGTGCCAGTCGATTTGACCTGAAAATCGACAAGGGATAAAACGGTGCTGGGTGAGACCAGACAGTTCCATCTTTACGGCCCTGAAGCCACTTACGACGACACATAGCTATAGAAGCTATCTGCCAACAGATTGCAGTTCATTCGGCTAAAGTAACATAACTGATGTAAACAGAACGAATTTGCCGAATACAGTAAATGAAGACATGTTTGAACAAGATTAAACTACTAAAGCATATCAAACTATATCTCAGGTTTAAAGCATCATCAAGCACTAATAACTAAGGATAAGTAACTTATAAATATGAATCTACTAAACAACACATGCATAGGCCACTCCAAGTAGTCTGCCGCACATCTAGCCTTCATAAACCCGTCGAGCATAAACCCAAGCAAGCTAATCCACCGCATGATACCACTCGCTATGAATTTACACCACTCCTTACTACTAGATCAATCCACCGCATGATACAATCTAGCAATAAAGAGCTAAAAGCACACAATTATCTAATAGATCTATAGATACTCGCTACATGCATAAGCGTAACCGTATCGGCAAGATTGCCGAATCGGGGTCCATGAAGAAGGAACAAACAAGCAACATGTAAAAGGAGCCTATCAGATTAAACCGGTCTCTAGTCCACCGGATGACTAGTTCTAGAGTAACCCAAAGACACGCATCTGCCGCACGGTACCCGGTCCTGTCAAGGCTTATCTACATCTAACGTGAATGAACCCACAACATGTAACAATCTAGATCGATCTAATTCGGCTATATAAGCTTGATCAACCCGATATTGAATAAGCATGAGATAAACGATCAACAAGCCGAAAGAGTATCAATCTAGATTGGGCAAAAGAGTGTTGCAAATAATTAAATATTAAATACAAGAAGCAACACGTGATAACTTAATGAATCTATTAGATCATGCCAAATCTAAAAGAGCCGATAACTATCTTTACTCATGTCTTAATCCGCCGCACGATACAAGGCACAAGCAAAAACTTCCCATCATTAAGCTTAAATCTGGCGTACGATACTAAGCAAAACGGATGAGACTACTTGCATCACATCTAAATCCGCCACGATACTAGACATGATAACAAGGTTGCCGGGACTTACGGAGGTCGACGGATCGATTGGCCCTCTCGAAGAACTCGACGACATGACTAAAAGAACTCGAAGGGTGGCATGTAGCCGGTTGTATTGATTTGGTTGTGAACCCTTATTACAATGGTCGAGGGTTTATATTTATACCCTGGACAAAACATGAGTCCTAAGCACTTACGAACTATTCAAACAAAATTGGAAAAACCAGACACGCTAACTCTATCCATAATCGGAGTCCTTGATTATCACGACTCCTTCCCTTTCTGGCCAGCTTTATCTTTCCTTCTTTCGCCTTCAAAAAAAGCCGTTACCGACCGCTTGATCATTTGCCGAACACATGGAAATTAGCCGACCGCATACACACTTGCCGAATTGCTCTCTCTGCTCCTTGCGGGCCCACCTGTCATATTCCGCACCAAATTCTGGTGTTAACACATGCCCCCTCAATTTCAAGATAAAAGGATTTTATTTCGAAATTGACTGCCGCCGCCTTTCGCCTAGGTCATCACCGCCAACGCCCGCCCGCCACCTAAGATCTCGCGCTCGGCTAGTCTTCAATGGCGACGGAGACTTCAACCACTCCATCATGGCAACATGGAACCCAAGAAGAGTTTCTAGAGGTAACCCTACCGCTTTACCCATTCGGCAATTTTCTTGAATCAGTTTTCGAGATGAACTTCTTTGATCCATTCGCTTCAATTTCTTCTTAAAGGAGATGAAGAATGAGATCTTGATCTCCAATTTTGCGTGTCCGGATCATTTTTTCTTGGTCCGATGGGAGACCCTAATCCGAGGGATTTCATTGAAAGGGAAACTTTGAGGATCCCATTTAAATCTAGGATTTCCCCTTAAATAGATGGCCAAACACTTTCAAGACTGGCCCCTTCCTTCAATCACGGGATGGCGTGATTGGTACCGCAGATGCGGTCCAGAACAGCGATTTTTGGGAATCTCAAGATATTCAGCACTGCTTGGAGCTCTCCTTAGCCGAAATGCCGAGAAATGACTCCCTCTTGATAGCTGCTTCCCACTTCTGGTCTGATGCCATTAATGCATTTGTCTTTGGTCATGGCCCAATGTCAGTTACTCTATCAGACATTTTCATGATGACTGGTCTGAATATCACCAAACCAACCTACCCCTTCAAATATAAAAGCACTAGCTCACAGAAGGCAGTCAAATCAGGAGGAGGTTGGGCAAAGTATGTTCAGACCTATGCTTCAACTGACCCTGTGTCTGATAAGGAGTATAGGGCTTTCATGAATATGTGGTTATGCAGATTTATCTTTTGTGGCAAATCCAATGAGCCCACTCTGAATCACATAGTGATGGCTGAAGAATTGGCTGCCGTGCAAGCTGATTCCTTTGGGCAAATATCTCGCTAGGAGCATTCTACCACATGATGCATCGATCACTTGTTCAAATGAGGAATCAAGGTGAAATCTCTGTGTCAATGGACCATGGTGGCTTCTTCGGATGTGGTTGCAACTATATATGCATCGATTGTTTCGTTGATCTTCACAACCCGAACTTCCCTTCAATCAATTATGCTTTGAAGGTGAAGATCCTGCATACAAGTCTTGTCGGACATATGGAGAGGCTGCACCTTCAATCATCATTGACTTAGACCTGGGCCATCTTTTCAAGATCTTCTACAAGGGATTCAACCATGTGATCTGGTTTCCCTACGTAGAGAATGAAAATTTAACCCTCCCTTGCAGATTTATCTATGAGCTAGGTCAGATAGATGATGATTCTAAGGACATCTACAACTCCTTCATCAAGCCCCGTGCCTTGCCGCGAAATTTCAGCATGGTCGGTGATAAGATCAACTTATGAATTTTACAATCCAAATATGGTTGCCGGCAGCTTGGACTTGGTCAATTGCCCCCAAGACCATACTTCTCAAGCATAATTAGACCCAGGGAATCATTGATGAACGCAATCGAGGCCAATAAAGTTTTCAATCTTGGATGCAAGCTTCCAATATATGAACCCAATCCCCTGGTGATAATTGAAGCTGCTCATCCTTCATTCAACCTTTGGTGGCAGGAATGGCATTCTCATATTTTTAGAGCACAAGTTCATCCTTTATGCCAAGTTTTAATGCCCTCATTTTCTTCTGATGATGAGGTATACTTTTATAACTACCTTTTATTTGATGTCTCTCGCTCTATTTCTAAAACACCTTTTTGAACAGACAATGCCCCTCCAAGTCCTCCGAGGTTCAATACGGCAACCCGGCCCCATAGCCACTCTTGGACATGATGCTCCAAATCCGACAAAGATTCAACAAGATACCTCCGCGATGACACAGGTGCTCTCGAAGGACCTTAAAAGAAAAACTCCTTCTTCCCCTATCAAGGACACTGCAATTCCCAAGAAGACAAGATCAAAGAAAGCTAAGCCACTCTCTCAGGTATGAATGATTTTGACCCCTTTATTTTCCATCTGCAAATGTATCTGTACTTATCACTTTCTTTCAATAGGTACAGGCCAATCCTCAAAGTCCCGATAGGGTAGTGATCTTGGACAACTCTCCTGGAGCTTCCACTGGTCAAGCAAACATCAATGAGCTCACTAGTGATCTTGGTATGCATCGTGCATGACCAAGCGAGTGAACAAGGAGAAGTAGCAGAAGAAATTCCCTCCCATCGGGTTGATGAACAAACAGTGATCGGGGAGAAGTAGCAGAGAAAAATCTCCCTCATCGATCACGATTTAACTCCTTCGGCAATCCAAGATGCATCAACAAGCCATGACACCGCTATCCCCGAAGTGGCAACCGCATTAGTCACTCGAGTCTTGATGCTACCCAGATACTATTGATCGTGCTTTTGCCGAAGAGGTATTATCCTTACTCCACTCGGTTATTTTTTTCACTTCAAACCGAATCATTCGACTAAACTACCTTCCTTGTTCATCAACAGATACCGCTCACCCTCAAGCCGCTTTTTCCTTATCCCCGAAGAGTATCTTTGGGGATAAAGATGATGAAGTTTCTTCCAACCAAAGAACAGTTGTCATCGAGAGAGTCAAGCCAAGCTAAAGGATATAATCTCATTTCTGAAAAAGGATATTGTTGCTTTGACCCAAGATTCAGACAAAATAAGGGAAATAGCAGAGCTTATTGATCAAGAGCTTCCCTCTAATCTCAAGGCTGCCATAGATGCTTTATCACACCTTGATGATCACTTTGCTGCTATCAAGAGAGCTCACAAGAATATGTCCACCAAAGTTGATCTAGAGAAAAGAAAGGTGGCCAAGGAACAGCAGGCCAAGGAGCTCTACTCTGGCATCAAGTCAACTGAGCACCTCTTGAGCACCTTAGAACCAGAGCTGCAGGTCATGAGAGAAGAAAAAACCAAACTTGAAGCCCAATTAGCTCAACTGAATGCCAACATTCAGTCTCATGAAACCAAGCTTGTGAATCTGCCATCTCTTGATTCGGCTAAGTCCGAATACAATCGGTCATTAAGGAGACACGACAAATCAAAAGCAAACTGTCCAACATTCAAGATTCTCAAGAAGAGGACCGAAAGCTTTTGATGAAGTCAACCGAATCAAGGCTGATGCTTTAGCTATCATCAACTCTTTTCTAAATGTATAGATGCTTGGTTTGTACTTGTAGATGTAGACATTTAGGCTTGACCCTGTTATATTTGAAAAACAATTCCCCTTCTCTCGGAAAAATAGATAATTTTCATTTTTCTCTTTCTTCTCTTCTTCTATCATTCGGTTCCTCCAATCACAATCAGTACTCTTGTGTGTTTTAACCGAATGGAACCGCTACTACCTCAAGTGCTCATTTAGCCGAACAAACTGCTCTCATCGCCTATTTAGCCGACCGAGCGTATGGCAACCGAATCGTCGGTGATGGGCTCGGCCCAACTCAACATCGGCCCATAAGCGTGGAAACCCTATTCCGTCGCTTGGCTTTCTCAGCTCGCCACGGCTCCCACGTTCATAAATAGGACCAGTCGGCTCCCACCATCATCACATCAAGCACAAGCAGTTGCCATCATCCTCAATCTCTTCCACTTCCTCTCTACCTTCAAGCCCCAAAAAGCCCCAACCACCACCAATGGCAAGCGGCGGCGATCGCAACAAGCGTCCTGCTCAGGACGAGGCGGAGGGAAGCAGCAACCGGCGCCGGCGGTGAGATCTCCAATCTCTTGGGTTGCGCTAGTTGATAATCTTTACCCGATTTGGGTCTTTGTCTCCTTGCGGTTGTTCATCTTCTCGATCTGTTTCAGGGCCATCGGGAACACCGGCGACTACATCGCCAACGTCCGAAGGCGGGTCGCCCGGGCCGGCACCCACACTCCTTCTTCCGCTTCCGCTCCTGCTCCTGCAGCGGACGCGGCGGAGGGAAGCAGCCGTGGTGGTCGCCGTCTGCAGTAAGAGATAACCTCCCTATCTTGTTTGCAGTTTCTTTCTTGTTTAGCCGATCTTGATTGCACCTTGTTTGTAGGACGGCGAGGATCAGCACTGGCCAATGGCGCTTCCTGGCGCCGGCCGCAGCGTTCGACGCTCCTACCCCGCGCCGTTCCGGCTCCGGCCCGGCTCCTGCTCCGCTCCGGCACCGGCTTCCGCGGCCTCATCGGGAGGTCGGCTCCTTCGTACGTTCCCATATGGGAGAGGAACGACGAGGAGATCCCGCCGTACGGCCGCTTACGACACCGCTGCGTACCGCCGCGAGAGGATGAGGCGATGGAACTTCTTGGTGAGGAAACCAAGAAGTTTGGGATCGCCCAGCTGGAGTTGGAGGACAACTGCCGGCAATGAGCGAGGCCATCACCAGTATTTGCTCTTTGCCAATCGCTTTCGATTCCCGTTCTTCCCGATTCGTCTGCTCACTGATTCATCTTATTTTTTCCTCGCAGACCTCTCCACGGAGCTGGAACACCTGAAGGTGGCGGCGACGGCGGCGGCCAACCACGTGAACGCCCAGGGGGCGACCCTGGCAGATCGCCTTGAGGTGATTCCTGGTCAGGTCGACCAGGTTGCCCTTCATGGCGTGCGCCTCGGCACCTCCCTCGGCCTGGCGGGGATGTCGTCCTGGACCGGGGACGACTACGCTCCGATGCCGACCGGCTTCCGCGGTGGGCTTCCCCACGAGGTCGACGACATCGAGGGCCTCCTGGCGGGGTACGACGCCCATGCCGACGCCATGGCCAACGCCACCAACCCGGAGTCCGTCCTCAACAAGCTCTTCAATGAAGAAGAGGAGTAGCTTGTATTAGGATTGGCGCGGGTTGTAAATAAAATTTTAATGAAGAATGTTGGTCCTTTTCTTGTTCTTGCTTGTCTGTGATGATGTTCGTCTCGTCGCATTTGCTTCTTTGCAAATTTTTCCTTAGCTAGAACTCGATCGCAACACTCTTCCCGAACGAAAACTCCCGAATCGCATGACATCACTTTAGCCGATTAGATCTCGGTCCTGTTCCATGACTTGACGGTTTGTAGCGTAGTACTTCAATTCTCTTTATCTTCTCCCGATAAACCTATCACCGAGAGATAAGATCAAACTGCTCACTTATACTTTTAAAAATCAACTAAAGACGATACAACCGTATCGGCTATTTTTATTCTCAAGACGATACACACGATATCGGCTATTTTTTACACTAGAGGCGATAATATTATCGGCTATTTCTCTCCAACTTCTTTCCTTTGTTCTGAAGGCGATTTTATTCAATCGGCTATACCACGCTTATGTCATAGTCACAATTAAGATCCAACTTCGATACTTGGATAAAATTTCTTAAGGTATCTGCCATTGATGGCTCTAGTAAGTTCTTCTCCAAACAGCGTTTTCAATATATACGCATTGCCAAAGGTGCACAACCGACAACCCGAAAAGGTCCTTCCCAATTCGGAGACCACTTGCCGAATGTTCTCCGTCTTTGGTACCAATCGACAATATTGTTTTCCAAACCAATTCCCCTTCGCAAATTGCTTAATTTTAACTTTCTTGTTGTAGTACTTGGCAACACGTATTTTATTCTTCTCAATGTTCTCCAGGGGCCTTAAGACGAATCAAATGTAAATACTCTAATTCATCCATCATCGATCCTTATAATCCTTATCCGTCAAATCCTTTTGCAATTCAACTCTCCTTGATCCCGATTGCAACTCCCAAGGCATCACAAAGATTATGTCCATAAACCAACTCATATGGAGATGCTTGTGTGGACCCATGGCAAGCCATTCGGTAAGCCCATAATGCTTCATTAAGGACCAAGTGCCATCTCCTTGGCTTCTCATCGATTTTCTTCTGAATAATCTTGATCATGATCTTATTTGACGCCTCTGCTTGGCCATTGGCTTGTGCATAATAAGGAGAAGAATTATATAGCCTTATCCCCATGCTTTCGGCAAAGTCACAAAACTCTGAAGAAGTGAACTGAGTCCCTTGATCAGTTGTAATGGTCTCAGTGGGATTCCAAACCTATGAATTATATGTTCTTTGACAAAACCGATCATATTTTCGATGTGACCTTTTTCAAAGGGATAGCTTCAACCCACTTGGTGAAATAATGTTGCTAGCAACACAAATTTGTGTCCTTTGCTAGATGAAGGATTGATCTATCCAATTAAATCTATACCCCATCCTCCGAACGGCCATGGTTTGATTATTGGATTCGGAGCGATGCGGGTGCTCTTTGAACATTACCAAATATCTGACAATCTCGACACCCTTTGTAATATTCAAAGCAATCCTCCAACATAGTCGGCCAAAAGTACCCTGTCCTTCTTATTATCCACTTCATTCGGTAAGCCGACTGATGTGCACCACAAGCTCCTTCATGGACTTCAAACATAATCTTCTTAGCCTCTTCTTGGCTCAAGCACTTGAGCAACACTCCATCTATAGACTTGTGGTACAACTGATCATCAAGAAGCACAAATTTAAGTGCTTTATACCTGAGCTTCCGGGAAACTCTTTGAGATGGATCTTTCAGATAACTGATAATGTCTCTTCTCCAAATCATCTTTATCCGATCACCATTGAAAGCACCTTCTTCTCGCGCATAAATCTCATGATTTTCCCGATATCCGGTAGCGCTTGAGCTAATTTGTTTGCTTCTCCATTGTGCTCTCTCGGGTATATGATGCAAAGTAACTACTCAAAAGCTTTTCGTGAAGTTCCCTACATTGTTCATGGTACCCTTTGCAAGACATCATTTTTGCATTCATATTGCCCCGTCAATTGATTGATCACTAATTCGTAGTCACCAAATACTTCAACAAAGAATGCCTTTACTTCTATTAACAACCGAAGCCCTCTAAGCAAAGCCTCATATTCGCTTGATTGTTAGTGACAGGGATATTCAATTGAAAAAGCAAACTCAAATATCTTTCCACGTGGGGATATCAAAAGAATACCAAAGACCACCACCTTTGTCACATGATGATCCATCAAAAAATAATGCCCATGGGGCAATGTTAATCATATCAACAGATAAATCATGATGTTGAGTAATAAAATCGGCAATTGCCCGTCCTTTCACCGCTTTTGCCGACTCATACTTTAAATTAAACTCGACGGTGCTAGTACCCATTTGCCGATTCTTCCATTTAAAATCGGCATTGACAACATGTGTTTAATTACATCAAAACTAGATATCACTACACATTCGGCATTTAACAAATAATGCCGAAATTTGGTGCATGAGTAATAAACACACAAACGAGCTTTTCTATAGCCGAATACCTTGTTTCAGATCTAGCAGTTTTCGGCTAAGGTAAGCTATTACCCTCTCTTTTCCATCAAATTCTTGCATAAGGGCCGATCCTATTGTTAGGCTATCGGCCAGCCACATACAACTTGAAAGGCTTCTCAAGTTGTGGAGGTACCAACACCGGTGGTGCCTTCATATATTGCTTGATCTCATCAAAAGCCTTTTGCCGTATGTCACCCTGCATAAAATTCTCTCGATCTTTCTTGAGCTTCAACAATGGAGAGAAAGGCAATACTCTTTCGATAAATTGGATATGAATCTTCTCATGAAATTGATCTTGCCCAAAGAATGATCGCAACTCGTAAGGTTAGTTGGGGGCACAACTTTGTCTATTGCTTCCATGCTCTTCTTCCCAACTTCTATCCCTCCTTTGTGGACCAAGAACCCCAAGAACTCACCAAATAGAGACTCCAAAAGCACACTTATTTGGATTCATCTTTAAGCCATGTCTCCTCGTGCACTCCGAGTCTTCCTCAAATTGGCTAAATGTCCTTCATGGTCTCCGGATTTGACTACCACATCATCAATATAAATCTCTACAATTTTGCCGATCAACTCATGTAAGATATAGTTCATGGCTCTCTGATAAGTTGCACCAGCATTCTTCAATCCAAATGTCATTACTATCCACTCAAACAAACCAATGTGGCCAGGACATCTCGAATGCGCTCTTTGCAATATCTTCAACTCGCCATGAAAATCTGATTGTAGCCAGCATTGCCATCCATAAAGCCGATGACTTCATATCCCGCGTCGCATCTACTAGCAAATCGGCTCTTGGCATTGGGTATCCATCCATGGGAGTAGCTTTGTTGAGATCTCAAATCTATGCATACTCTCATCTTCCCATTCTTTTTGTAGACAGTACTATGTTTGAAATCCACTCGCATACCTGCATGGCCGAATAAAGTTTGCTTCAATTAATCTCTCAACCTCTTTCTTTACATCGGCCAATACCTCCTCTTTATAGATTTTTCGTGGAGGTTGTTTGAAAGGACGAAATCCGGTTTTATAGGCAACTTGTGTTCAACAATTGATCGATCCAATCCAGGCATCTCTGTGTAATCCCAAGCAAAACAATCTTTGAACTCCTTCAAAGCAACTCTATTAATTTCAATTTATATTCTCGGGTCTAAATTTGCACTCGATATACATCGGCCTTGACTTTGTATCATCACCAACATTGATCTCTTCTAACTTGTCGGCCGACATGAAACCATGACCCAGCTTGCCTTTGTTGCCATCGATTGGATTGCCCATTAAAAGTTCTTGTCCAGAGCCGATCGCTTGGATCGGGTCGTTGATCTCGTTGAACACATTGACAGACCTTCTTTCCATACCTTACCCGAAAGGCAATCTAGTCCATCATACTCCCAATAAGCGAGGCTCGGAAGTGGCAACACTCACTGAATCATCAGCTTGAACAATCTCTACATCATCCCCTATCCACTGAATAAGGATTTGATGCATAGTTGAGGGTACACAGCAATTAGCATGGATCCAATCCCTTCCAATAAGCATGCTGTATGCCCCCTTGCCATCAATGACAAAGAAAGTAGTGATCAAAGTCTTGGATCCAATCATCAGCTCCACATGTACTGCTCCACGATTATCGAAGCATTGCCGCAAAATCTCTAAGGATCATGTCATCCGCAGAAATCTTCACTTGTCATACCAAGCTTTCTCGAAAGTAGCATAGGGCATAATATTGATAGCAGCCCCTCCATCAACAAGCATCTTGGTTAAAGGTTTGCCATTGACATATCCCTTCGGGTATAATGGTTTCAGATGACGGTTTTTAACTGGCTTGTCAAAGATTGCTTGCCGAGTCAACACAAGTTGAGCCATCAGATCTCGGCATTCAGTTTCATCAAAGTCTAAATATACCTCATCCTGAACTTTTTGATCTTCAGGAGCTCTAAATTCCAATGGGATAAAGAACACCATGTTAGCATCAGCCGAAGGACCTTGTCCATCATCTTTTTTCTTAGGACGCCACACTGGTTTCTTTTCGGCTAATTCTTGCTTCAGCTCTTGATTCCTCAACCGCTGAACTCTTCTCTTCCGCTTTTCCGCACCAGAGGGCACCATTGACCTTTTTGCCACCTATAGGAGCCCTCTTCTCATTATGAACACCGCCGTGAGCCCAAGCTTGGTCCGCAAATCTTTTTCTCTCGATATCCATCAAAAACCGGCGACATTTTTAGGCGCCGATCGTTCTCCTGAACTTTCATCCCAAGTCTATCATGAATGGGACGGTTGACTCGAGATTGCCCAGTACTCGAATATTGATCACCGCATTCGTGGCGCTTGTTCCCGGGCAGTGCAACTTCAAGCCTTCATTCCAACAAGTTCGAAGAAGGAACAATTCCAATGAGATTGCTCTTGCTCTCTCTCCGTACTCTTCTTCTTCTCTTTGGCGCACCTCTCGCTTCATATCTCCGACGTTCGCCATGAACTCTGCGTTCCTCTTCAATGTACTGCTGTTCCTCATCATACTCCATCTTCTTTTCCCACTGCCATTTGTTCAACAAGTGTCGTGTTGTAACTCTGCGCTTTGGCCCAGCGTGTATTCGGCAATTTCCCTTAGCCGGCCGCATCCGTCGACCCTTCTCTCGTTCGGCTATTTTTGAACTGTACTTGTTGCACTTCCTCTTTGGTAACTTGCCGATTAGGTCAACAGAACCACTCTCCTTGGCTCTTTCGGATGTCGAACCTTCATCTTTCCCTTTTCCTTGGACTCATTGGCATCAACCATGCCTATGGAGAAAGAGACCATGTTCGAGGGAATGGGTTTTTGTCTACTTTCATCTTGCCATCAAATCTCAAGTGTCCATCTTGAATAGCCTTCTCAATCTTTACTCAACACTCGGCAATCATTGATATGATGAGAACTCCGTATCATGGAACCCGCAATACTTCTTATCTTTTACCCCTTCGGTAACATAGGATGTCCTTCACGCGCTTAATGCGTCCCTCTTGGACCCGATACGAAAGAGCTTATCTCGCTTTCGACATCAAAATCATAAGATCCCTTCGTTGCTTCACCCATCGATGATCGACCAAAGTAGGCTCTTTTGTCCAATTCAATTCTCAAGCCGCCTGACTACTTCATCTTCATCTTCATATTGAGATGCTTCTTCTAGAAATCTCGATACATGTCAACTTGCACTTTGTTCTTCTAAAACGAGCATCTCTCCGAACCCTTGGGCTTGATTGCTCATCGGCCGTCAATTTTTGTGCAAGTTTGTCCAAGGTCTTCAAACTCCATACCGAATAGCTTGTCTCGATATGTGGAAGCATGCCCGCAATGACCAATTGTGCGAGTTGATCATCGAATAGTCGAGAAATAGCACATGTTCTTTGCCTCTCCGAATGCGAAGATACTCCATTGGTGTTTCGTAGTCTTCATCCTCATAGCCCAAAGATCAACCATCTTTTTCTCATTGGTTCCTGTATAAAAGTATGAATGGAACTTTTGCTCCAATTACGCCCAAGTACCAATGGAATTAGCCGGCCGCGATGCAAACCATGTGAAAGCCGCCCTGCCGTGAGACATAGGAAAAATATCTGATTCTCCAAGCTTCATCGCCAGCAAAGAGCCCAAGTTGCATCGATATCTGTGACATGCTCAATGGTATCAGTCATCCCGACCAGAAGATTTGGTCGATCCGTTGGTGGCTTAACTCTTGGTGGAAGAGCTACCTATTGTACCACTGCAGGAAAGGAGATTTGTATGAATATGTCGATGCTTTGGTTTTAGGCCGAATTGATTCTCGCATCATGTCGCCCATTACGCTAGGAGCTCATCATTTGCATCTTTTGCTCCCTGTCTTCTAGAAGGTACTCGATGCACTCCCGTATCCGGATTGACAAAGCATCTAGAGCACCGTAATCGGTGAATCGGTGTACTCATCTCCATAGACACTCTTCGTAATCTATTTACCACTCGGGGAGATCTTGTAAGAAGATGCGAGGTACATCATTGTTGCACCAAAAGCTACGACCATGAGTTTGCTGCTCGGTCACAAGAGGCTTCTCTTTTTCATTACAAACAGCTCCATCCTTGCTTGTACCGATTATCTCTTCTCCTCCAGCCGACTTCCCCGAAGATTGCCGAGTGTTGAAGTACACTGCCCAACAAGCTCTCCAAATCTTGCTTCAAATTGTTTGTCAACTGTTGACCAAAGTTTCAGCCATGATCTTGCGGAAGGTGCCCGAAAAGCCGTTGTGATTCAACATAGTGTCTCCTACGCTTGTAGATGGCTCCAACTACCCTGCCGATCTCCTCCTCGTCGGTAACATCGACCGACCGGCAAGAAGAACTTGTGGCGGTGATTGCTTGATCATCACTCTACCACTCTTGTTCTTGGAAAAAGACATCAGACATTTCTGCTGAAACTGCTCCATTGCTTGCTCCACCATCTGGCGTTGATCTGGCTGCAGCTCGTCCAAGGTCACGTTCGTAACGTGATCGTTGTCAATTTCCGATCCCATCCTAGATTAAGAAGTAGTCCCACTGGCGTGCCAAAAAGTATGTTGACGCAAAATGTGACCACCTTATGTCTCTCACACACAAAGAAGGAAAGCCTAGCTTCAATCGGGTGCCCTAGGCGTCGAACCGTGGCGTGCCGATCGATTTGACCCGAAAATCGACAAGGGATAAAACGGTAAGATCATCATATCGAACGTCCGGTGAGACCGAGATGGCGGTTCCATCTTTACGGCCCTAAAGCCACTTACGATGACATAGCTATAGAAGCTATTCGCCAACAAATTCATTCGGCTAAAGTAACATAACTGATGTAAACAGAACGAATTTGCCGAATACAAGAAAATGAAGACATGTTTGAACAAGATTAAACTACTAAAGCATATCAAACTATATCTTAGGTTTAAAGCATCATCAAGCACTAATAATTAAGGATAAGTAACTTATAAATATGAATCTACTAAACAACACATGCATAGGCCACTCCAACTAGTCCGCGCACGTCTAGCCTTCATAAACCCGTCGAGCATAAACCCAAGCAAGCTAATCCACCGCATGATACCACTCGCTATGAATTTACACCACTCCTTACTACTAGATCAATCCACCGCATGATACAATCTAGCAATAAAGAGCTAAAAGCACATATTATCTAATAGATCTATAGATACCGCTTACATGCATAAGCGTAACCGTATCGGTAAGATTGCCGAATCGGGGTCCATGAAGAAGGAACAAACAAGCAACATGTAAAAGGAGCCTATCGATTAAACCGATCTCTAGTCCACCGGATGACTAGTTCTAGAGTAACCCAAAGACTCATTCACGCACGGTACCCCACGTCCCGTCAAGGCTTATCTACATCTAACGTGAATGAACCCACAACATGTAACAATCTAGATCGATCTAATTCGGCTATATAAGCTTGATCAACCCGATATTGAATAAGCATGAGATAAACGATCAACAAGCCGAAAGAGTATCAATCTAGATTGGGCAAAAGAGTGTTGCAAATAATTAAATATTAAATACAGCAAGCAACACGTGATAACTTAATGAATCTATTAGATCATGCCAAATCTAAAAGAGCCGATAACTATCTTTACTCATGTCTTAATCCGCCGCACGATACTAAGCACAAGCAAAAACTTCCCATCATTAAGCTTAAATCACGCACGATACTAAGCAAAACGGATGAGACTACTTGCATCACATCTAAATCCGCCGCACGATACTAGACATGATAACAAGGTTGCTTGGACTTACTGGAGGTCGACGGATGGATTGGCCCTCTCAAGAACTCGACGACACGACTAAAAGGACTCGAAGGGTGGCACGTAGCCGATTGTATTGATTTGGTTGTGAACCCTTATTACAATGGTCGAGGTTTATATTTATACCTGACAAAACATGAGTCCTAAGCACTTACGAACTATTCAAACAAAATTGGAAAACCCGACACGCTAACTCTATCCATAATCGAGTCCTTGATTATCACGACTCCTTCCCTTTCGCGCCTTATCTTTCCTTCTTTTGCCTTCAAATAAAGCCGTTACCGACCGCTTGATCATTTGCCGAACACATGGAAATTAGCCGGCCGCATACACACATTGCCGAATTGCTCTCTCCTCGCTCCTTGCGGGCCCACCCGTCATATTCCCGACCAAATTCTGGTGTTAACACCGCCCTAAGAACCCGAATGGCCCTTAACCATGGCTCCACAAACTCTAGAACTGCCATATTTGCACACACGAATATGCTACCACACGGCCGGTTCGTGCGTGTCCTCACTCTTGACACTAGGTCAAGCATGACCGTATGCCATGGTTAAGGCATTTTGATGCCTCACGGCCTCACCACCACAATGTTTGTCATCACCCGAGAGCCCGCGGCCCTTAACTACAGCTCCACGACTCCAGAACATCCATAATTGCACACACGACCGTCTTTGCGCACCTGCCGGATCCCGTGCATCCTATGGCTCTCGGCACCGGGTCAAGCACGCTGTACGCCATGGTTAAGCCATTTTGATGCCTCTCACCTCCTCCACCATAGAGTTTTCCATCACCTGAGCAAACCAGCCCGAAGGGCCCTTAACCATGCCTCCACCATCCTATGGCTCCAAAAACCGCCATATTTGCACACTCGATCATAGTGTTTCTTGAGCCCGAACGGCCCTTAACCATGTGGGTTCTGCACACACGCATTTTATGGCTCCACGCTCCAGGTCAAGCATGCACATGCACCATGGTTAAGGCATTTTGACACCTCGGCCTCTCTACCATAGCGTTTGCCGTCACTGAGAGCCTAAATGGCACTTAACCCTCGGCTCCACCGGCTCTAGAACTCGCCATATTTGCACACACGACTTTGCCGCCGCACGGCTGGTTCCTGGGCATCCTACGGCTCCTCGCACCAAGTCAAGCACGCCCATGCACTATGGTTAGGCGTTTTGACACCACCGGCCTCTCGACCACGCATTTGTTGCCGCCCAGAACCCGAATGGCCCTAACCATGGCTCCACCGCTCTAGAACTGCCATATTTGCACACACGACTATGCTACCGCACAGGCCCGGTTCCTACGTGTCCTACGGCTCGACACTAGGTCAAGCACGATCGTATGCCATGGTTAAGGTGTTTTGACACCTCTGGCCCCACCACCACAATGTTTGTCATCACCCGAGAGCCCGAACGGCCCTTAACTATAGCTCCACGACTCCAGAACATCCATAATTGCACACACGACCGTGCTGCCGCACTGATGCGGATCCTCGTGCATCCTACGGCTCCTCGACCGGGTCAAGCACGCCCGTACGCCATGGTTAAGCCATTTTGATGCCTCTCACCTCTCCACCATAGAGTTTTCATCACCCGAGAGCCTGAAGGGCCCTTAACCACAGCTGGCCGCAACCGCCATATTTGCACACACGACCATGTTGCCGCACGGCCGGTTCCAAGCATCCTATGGCTCTCGGCGAGTCAAGCATGCCCGTACGCCATGGTTAAGGCATTTTGACACCTCGGCCTCTACCATAGCATTTGCCATCGCCCTCGAGAGCACGAACGTCCCTAACCTTGGCTCCACGGCTCCAGGAACCGCCATATTTGCACACACGACTTTGCCGCCGGCCGGTTCCTGCGCATCCTACGGCTCCTCGCGCCAAGTCAAGCATGCCCATGCACTATGGTTAAGGCGTTTTACACCGCTGGCCTCTCGACCACGCATTTGTTGCCGCCCAAGAACCCGAATGGCCCTTAACCATGGCTCCACCGCTCTAGAACTGCCATATTTGCACACACGACTATGCTACCGCACAGCGGTTCCTACGTGTCCTCTGACTCGACACTAGGTCAAGCACGACCGTATGCCTGGTTAAGGCGTTTTGACACCTCGGCCCCACCACCACAATGTTTGTCATCACCCGAGAGGAAACCGAACGGCCCTTAACTATAGCTCCACGACTCTAGAACATCCATAATTGCACACACGACTGTCTTTGGCGCACGGCCGGATCCACGTGCATCCTACGGCTCTGGCGCACCGGCTCAAGCACACCCGTACGCCATGGTTAAGCCATTTTGATGCCTCTCACCTCTCGCCATAGAGTTTTCCATAACCCAAGAGCCCGAAGGGCCCTTAACCATGGCTCCACGGCGGTAAACCGCCACATTTGCACACACGACCATCTTGCCGCATGATTCGGTTCCAACGTCCTATGGCTCCCGCACCGAGTCAAGCAAGCCCGTACGCCATGGTTAAGGCATTTTGACACCTCCGGCCTCTCTACCATAGCATTTATCGTTGCTTTCAAGAGCACGAACGGCCCTTAACCTCGGCTCCACGGCTCCAGAACTGCCATATTTGCACACACGACTATGCTACCGCACAGCCAGTTCCTATACGTCCTATGGCTCCTCGCACCAAGTCAAGCACGCCCATGCACCATGGTTAAGGCGTTTTAACACCTTTGGCCTCTCCACCACAGTATTTGTTATCACCCGAGAGCCCGAATGGCCCTTAACCATGGCTCCACACTCTTGAACCGCCATATTTGCACACACGACTATGCTACCGCCACGGCCGGTTCGCATGTCCTATAGCTCTCGACACTAGGTCAAGCGACCGTATGCCATGGTTAAAGCGTTTTGACGCCTACGGCCTCACCACCACAATATTTGTCATCACCCGAGAGCCCAAACGGCCCTAACTATAGCTCCACAACTCCAGAACATCCATAATTGCACACACACCGTCTTCTGCCGCACAGCCGGATCCCGTGCATCCTACGCCCTCCACGCACCGGGTCAAGCACGCCCTCGTACGCCATGGTTAAGCCATTTTGATGCCTCTCACCCTCTCCACCATAGAGTTTTTCATCACCCGAGAGCCTCGAAGGGCCCTTAACCACGGCTCCACGGTACAAAACCGCCATATTTGCACACACGACCATGCTGCCGCACGGTCGGTTCCAACGCATCCTATGGCTCTCAAGACCGAGTCAAGCATGCCCGTACGCCATGGTTAAGGCATTTTGACACCTTCCGGCCTCTCTACCATAGCGTTTGCCATCGCTCGAGAGCCTCGAACGGCCATTAACCTTGGCTCCACGGCTCCAGAACCGCCATATTTGCACACACGACCATCTTTCGCCACGGCCGGTTCAACGCATCCTATGGCTCACGGCACCGAGTCAAGCATGCCCGTACGCCATGGTTAAGGCATTTTGACACCTCTAGCCTCTCCACCACGGCGTTGTTGCCGCTCGAGAACTGAATGGCCCTTAACCATGGCTCCACAGCTCTAGAATCGCCATATTTGCACACACGAATATGCTACCGCACTGTCGGTTTGTGCGTGTCCTCTGACTCTTGACACTAGGTCAAGCATGACCGTATGCCATGGTAAAGGCATTTTGATGCCTCTGGCCTCACCACCACAATGTTTGTCATCACCCAAGAGCCTGAACGGCCCTTAACTACAGCTCCACAACTCCCGGAACATCCATAATTGCACACATGTTGTCACCACCTGGCCGGATCCCCGTGCATCTATGGCTCGACACCCCAAGGTCAAGCACACCCGTACGCCATGGTTAAGCCATTTTGATGCCTCTCACCTCTCCACCATAGAGTTTTCCATCACCCGAGAGCCCGAAGGGCCCTTAACCATGCCTCCAGGCTCCAAAAACCGCCATATTTGCACACTCGACCATCCGCCCACGGTGGTTCCAACGCATTTTATGGCTCCCAGCTCTGAAGTCAAGCATGCACATACACCATGGTTAAGGCATTTTGGCACCTCTCGGCCTCTCTACCATAGTGTTTGCCATCCACTTGAGAGCCTGAACGGCACTTAACCTCGGCTCCACCTGACTCCAACCGCCATATTTGCACACACGACTTTCTTTCGCACGTCGGTTCCTCGCATCCTACGGCTCCGCACCAAGTAAAGCACGCCCATGCACTATGGTTAAGGCGTTTTTTGACACCACTGGCCTCTTGACCACAGCATTTTGTTGCCACCCAAGAACCCGAATGGCCCTTAACCATGGCTCCACCGCTCTAGAACGCCATATTTGCACACACGACTATGCTACCGCACGCCGGTTCCTACGTCAGTCCTCTGACTCTCGACACTAGGTCAAGCACGATCGTATGCCATGGTTAAGGCATTTTGACACCCTTCCGGCCCCACCACCACAATGTTTGTCATCACCCGAGAGCCCGAACGGCCCTTAACTATGCTTCACGACTCCAGAGCATCCATAATTGCACACACGACCGTGCCGGCGTACTTGCCGGATCCCGTGCATCCTACGGCTCTGGCACCGGTTCAAGCACACCCGTACGCCATGGTTAAGCCATTTTGATGCCTCTCACCTCTCCACCAT